>CAKOGP040000091.1:0-95411 GCA_933822405.4 Cylindrotheca closterium | reverse complement strand
CCTAGACACAGGAGAACTATTGTCGTGAAAGTGTTGTACAGTCGATTACGAATTTAGATTGCAGAGAGTTTGTTCTGAGCGCTAAAGGCACTCACGATAGAGCACATTTTGCTTTATTCTAACAGTTAGCATGTCCTCAACTACACAAGGTGGGATTTGGCAACGGAGTTCCAAAAAGGTCGCAGATGTCATCACAGTCATGATCCCCATCTTCTCCTCAAAGATAGCAGGATGCATTCCATCCTTCATCCAGGCCATCCTCTTCCAATTAAAAGTTGTGGAGGGCGCATCAACTCAGCCATATTGGTGTGGAACCATGTGTGATGAATGGTCCTGACGCTGCTCGTTCATGATTCCTTTTGTCTGGAAGATCCATCTCCTCCTTGGCGATGGTATTGTAAATACAGTAATTGATCGTTATCTCCTGTAGTTGAGTCGATAAAGCTAATCAGCCTTGTTGGAGGGCCATAGGGTTGGGCATTGCCCATGGCGCGTTTGATCGGAGAGTTCTTGTGTGTGTTTGATTGTTGTGATGATTGATTGATTGATTCATTGGACCTCAAATCCTGATTGATCGGCAAGACGGGAGACGTATGGGCGTTTCTAGCTCTTCCTTAGTCTCAAGCTCCGTCGTGTCGATTGCGGCGCGTCGCTTCAGTGAAGTACACGGTTGGCGGACGGAGCGAAGAGTGTCGACGAAGAGGGCGGAAGATTTGGAGAAGACATTGTTCGCAATGGGAGCTTGTGGGATGAGGGAGACGATAGAAGGAGCTTAGCTGCTCGGTCAAGACCGTCAGCTTTTTTGCTTTTTGCTTTTGTCTGCATCCCACTGCCTTTCTCAAAAATCCTCCGTCAAGGTCCTCCTTCAAGGTTATCAAAAAATCCTCCGTTGAGGTCCTCCGTCGAGGTTATTCAATAAATCCTCCTTGAGGTTAGCATCGAGCCACTCTCCGTGTGCAACATGTCGTACGTTTTACTCCTCCGTCGAGGAAAAAACACCAAAATCCTCTGTCGAGGTCCTCTGTCGAGGTTACAAAATCCTCCGTCGAGGTCCTCCGTCAAGGTTACCAAAAATCCTCCTTCGAGGTCCTCCGTCGAGGTTAACAAAATCCTCCGTCAAGGTCCTCCGTCGAGGTTACCAAAATCCTCCGTCAAGGTCCTCCGTCGAGGTTACCAAAAATCCTCCGTCGAGGTCCTCCGTCGAGGTTACCAAAAATCCTCCGTTGAGGTTACCAAAAATCCTCCGTCGAGGTCCTCCGTCAAACGAGGTCCTCCGTCGAGGTTACACATAATCCTCCGTCGAGGCCCCCCGTCAAGGTTACGCAATCCTCCGTCGAGTTCCTCCGTCGATTTTAACAACACATCCTCCGTTAAGGTCCCCCGTCGAGGCTACAAAATCCTCTGCCGAGGTCCTCCGACAAGACTACAAAATCCTCCGTCGAGATCCTCCGTCGAGGTTATCTGACAATCCTCTGTGGAAGTCTACATATTCCCCTCTAGCCGCACCATGCGGCTATAAACAACTGCTTTTGCTCTCCTCGCTAAAGCCGTCTGTCTCTAATACTTAATTTAAAGTCAATTTCGGATCCGTGCTTTTCCTGTCTCCTTCGTTCTCGGCCCATTTCTCCCATGCGACTCTCATCCTTCCTCTCTCCAAGATGGATATCCCTTGCCTGAATATGTCTCTACATCTTCTAGTCTTTATATATCTACAGTTCTATCTTTCCCAATATCCCCCCGAGCGCCTTTCAAGGGGCGTTTCCTGTCCAAAACAAAAACTTTTCCTTCCCAGATCAAAAACTTTTCTTCCCTTTTTATTTCCCATTCACACTTCCCTCTCCACCCGCTGACACGCCATTTCTATGGAATTCCCTGCACTGTAGTACATTCCATACCAACCTCCACACACTTACAATACCTTTCCCAATCGCGTCCCTCCCCATAAAATTTCTGATATCAGATTTTCCGACCTTTTGATCAACACCATCACCCGCCATGCTATTTCCCTCATACTCCTCCATCAAGTCCCTTCTCACTGATGCGGACTCCGATGCCCTCTTGAAGAACGTTTTCCATGGCTCGTCCAACATGTCTGATCGCGCCACTGCTGTCACTTCGGCACTTGGCCTTATGTTCTTCGACCCTCAAGGAAAGCTCACGGTCGTTACCATCTCAAAAAAGGTTATCCTTGACAACGGCATGTCGGCTGGCATCTTCGCTTCCCTCCGAGACGACCTCGCCCAAGCGATCCCCGTGACCATTGACCCCGACGCACTCTCCAAACGGGTGATCGGGGTGGGTAACAATGGCCGCGCCGTCTCGTGCTGCGTCCCTCTACTAAAGGACACCCAGTACCACCCGAGCAACGCCAAGAACGCCAACGACGCAGACTTACCTGGAGACATCGACTTCACAGTCGAATCGCCAACTTTCTGTGCTGTCTCGGTTTTCTGCCCTCTTGTTCCAGGTAGCAAGATGCCACCGGCTCTGGACCTTACCCAAGACGTCCCTGAAGAAGTTCTTTTAGCCCTTTCGCCCCACGAACGTCTATGGGTCGAAGTTCATGCCTTTCTCTTCAAGAATACGATGGGTAGAAGCCTTTTTGTTGATGAGACCCTGGTTGGCAAGACTTCTATCCCCCTGGACCAGTTTATTGTCAACGAGCAGCTAGCTGCAATCTCCGAGAATACTCTCTCCACAGCTTCTGGGTATGAGTTTCGCGACGCCCGGACCGGCTCCGAGTCCTTCTACAAGTACATCACGAGCTTCAACAGTAAGGTCGACGCGCTCTCCCGAGCCCACACCGATGTTTCCGCCGAACCAAGTGTTCCTACCGGGGCTGCCCAACCAATCGACCACGCCAGTATCATCAAGGAGGCAATTTTGGCATCAAAGACCACGGCCACCAACGACGCGGCAACCAAAGCCCAAGAGCGAGTACTACCGTCCTGGCGAATACTCTTTGGCCATTTCATCACCCACCCGGATGGGAGTGTTGAGTACGTGCTGGCTGATTGTTCGTCCGCCTGGAAGACCATATTGAAGGCCAAGCCCCAACTTGCCCTTCGTTTCTTCCACGAAGCCTTCGAACAATCCATTAAAGCGCTCCAACCAACCCGCAATGCTTACCATGCTCTCTTCGACTGGGATGTCCATCGCATTCAGGCAGCTGGGATGGCGGCGATCCAAGGAGCCAGCTTTACCACCAGATCTCTAGTAATGAACCCATCCGATGCATTGTCCTGCTTCAGTCTCCTTCAGTTCCTCCCTTCCGACAGGACCGACAAGGACTTGGCCTCGCATATTAACAAAGATGAAGAAGCCTGCATGCAGGAAGACATGGGTGAGCATGTAACCAAGAGAGCCTCCAAGAAGACAAAATTGTACTCCAAGGGCCGCTGCACCTCCATTTCCAACATCAAGAGCACCATCTCCAACGTAGCACAACTTGCTGCCTTTGCAACCGAAAATTTCTCCATGTCCAACAACACACCCTTCATGGTGGGACAGTTTGACACGGTTATGGTTGCTTTGTCCCGACCTGATGCCGTCCAGTGGCAGCATGTGATCGACCTCACGGGTGTCGCTGTCCACATCCTCCATGACCTCCAAACCGTTTTCCAGGTCATCGCCGCCGAGGCCAAGGACTTCACTCTCCATGCCGAAGCACGACCACTTGGCACCATTCAACGTGCGGAACTATTCTCTGGCGCACGAGCCCAGACACAGCTCCTGCTGGACAAGATTGACGAAGGACTTCGAAATTGTCGCCGCCCCAACTATCCCAGGACGTCTGCCCTTAGTGCCCTGATTTCTTCTACCGCGGCCCCCAATGCTTCTCCTTCTGGCAAACGGTCCTCCGAGTCACCATCCTCCAAACAAGATACAGTCGCTTCACCTGCAAAGAAGCCAAAGCCTAGCAACGAGGAAAGCACCACCAGGGGTATGCTCATCTGTACTTCCACCGGACGACCACCAATGCCAGATCAAAAGTGGAAAGTCAACGGTGTAGAGAAGACTGCCTGTGTCAACTTCCTCTTCCAAAACTTCCAGTGCACGAATACTCGTTGCACTTTGCTCCATCTTCATAAACGAGTGTTCCAATCTCGTCCTGTTAGCAAACAGGAGTCCTTCAAGACCTGGGTCCAATCGACTCCGAACGTCAAATGGGCTCCTGGGCAAGAACCACGTACCGGTTAGTTTCTCTTTTTACTTAAGCAACTTTCTTCCTTCTCCCAATTTTGCCTTCCACTTACTCCTAGTTAATTTCCTTCTCTCTCATGGTTGATTGTTGTTGCCCCACCAAGTGGCAGCCGCATCAGTAAGCACTCTTACCCGGCAGGTCAACTACTATGCGTCTCGGCCCACACCTAAGTCACATTGCGTTGACCCACAAGACGAGTGTGTTCTCCAGAAATATCCCCCAACTAGGACAATTTTTGACGAGCTCGACCCTGCGGACATGCTTGTTGCTGACCGATTCCGCCACATTCTGGAACAGGGCGCAAGGGTAACACCTACCTTTACTCGGTCGGAACAATCCCAATTTCTCCGGAATCTCCCGAGTAGAACTGCCCTGGCTGTGGAGTCACCATACGGTAAGGATAGTAACGATCGATGCTTCAAGACAAAAAGTACATTTTGCCATACCTTTGTTTTTCTCTACAAGAGCGGTTACTTGGACACAACGACGGGCGATCGCTTGGGCAAGGCTTTTTCCGGAGCCTTACTTCTTCGTCTGTTACTCAAGAGCCACGAGTTTGTTGACTTTTGGCCACTTCGTTCCGTTCTCCCTTCGGATACACCAATGGGCCAAGTTATGCACTGTTGGAGCCGGATGTTCACCGCCTGTTTGTTACATTACAACTTGGACGTAGCCACCGCTGTCCGCTATGTTGGGAACATCCATACAGGGGCCCATCGTGATTGGAACGCTTTGGAACCAGAGCTACGTGCGGCATCAGTTGATGATGGTCTTGTTGCAAATTTACGGCGCGTGCTCGTTGACGGTTGTCCGAATTATGTCAACACTACGTCGTCCGAGAAGAATCGGCGATCCTTCGCTGAATATGGAAATCACGACTCGGTTTATACCAATATCGAAACAACACAGAAAGCAGTGCAGAAGGATTTCGCCCGATCCCACAGCCTTGTTGGTAACCCTCTGTTGACACCTTTCCTACCAGATACACAGCAGATCCCACAAGGCCTCGTGGTTGTCCCAGGAAAGAGCGATCGTCAAATCTGTGATGGCACCTTTCGTCCTTTGCTCGAGTCTATCGCTACCAACGATATGACAACAAAAGATACGGAGCATAAGGTCAAATTTCCAAAATCGCTTCTGAACCACCTCGCATACATCTACAATGCTCGGATCAGCTACAAGTCCGAGGAACTTTACCTTGGTGACGACGACGTCTCAGGTGCCTTTCGCCACGGAAAATGGAACCCAAATGTCATTGGAATGCATACGTTTTCCATTTTCGGTTTCCTGTTCTTCTGCACTGGTCTGACATTCGGTGGCAATACCTGCCCGTCAAATTTCGAGATTATAGCCTTAAGTCGTATGGCTCTTGCACGCTTCCTCTGGTCACAGGCTTCTACGATTTCTTGGGTTCTACAATACCTTCCGGCGATATCGACATCCCCTGAACCAACGCCTGATGAGATCGCACAGTTTACCCCAGCGGAAGCCGATTCCATCAACAAAGGTGTGTTCAACCCGGACGGATCTCGGATTCCACCCAATTTCGACCACCACATGGATGATTGTCTTTATGTCGATGTCGCCAAGACCCTGAGGCAAACAATAGCCTCCAGTGTTCTGGCTCTCTATTTGATCCTTGGCTTCCCAGACGCTTCAAAAGGGATTCAAGATTGCGTGTCTTGGGAAAAGTTCGTTGATTGATTCTCGTCCCCTTATGGTGAGCCTCCCATCTGAGAAACGAGATCGTATCATCCAACGGCTCAGGACCTTCCTGCGGCAACGTCGCCTAACCCTTCAAGAAATCGCAGAACTCCTTGGTCTGCTTTCGAACGCCACTACAGTTTGCCGCCACATGCGCTGTTCCTACTTCAATCTGCAATGCCTTCTTCGTTTGATCCTCGTTCATCGGTACCGCACTCTCATTGGGTACCACAGGCGGAAGGACTGGGAACTTCAGATCGCTTCTCGACTGTCTTCTACCTTTATTCACCGCATGGATGGAATCTTGAGCCGAAAAATGGCAAAAGTTCTTTGGGGCTCCAAACAATCCTACAAGCTGAGTCCGTGGCAATTCGAGAAGTCAAAGTGATTATCCACAGCCTACAAACTGAGGAATGGAAGATTTTTATTCCCCAGATGATCCCTCGCGACCACCATTTCGAGTCCTTTGGTGATGCTAGTTTCATTGGGGGTGGCGCTTATTCTACGTCCCTTGACTACTGGTTTTGTGTTGTTTGCACTCTCTACACATCCTGGGTTGCATTAGTAACATTTTGGAATCAAACTTAACTATTTAATCAACTATGTTATCTATAGCATCTCAATTATTGGCTTGCGACGATTCATTTGTGATCAAGTCGAGAGTTCGGCAAAGAGAGAGTTCAGCAAAGATATGGCAGTATGATTGGAATCTAGCTACCTGCATCATCTTGCTGCCTCCTTACCATACTCTCTATACTAGACGAACTACAACGATGTGGTAGTTCGGACACTAGCAAGGGATGAATTCCGGTGGAACAGCCTCATGCCCAATTGGAGAAACACGAAGCAGCGGCTCCGCAGTATATATTTTTTTCAACCATGGAAAACAAACGGAAATGAGCCTGTGCAAACTCATTCAGCCGAGAGTTGTATGCATTGAGTGCCCAGCCAAGATATAAACGGATCTCCTGGCCAACTGTCAGATCCTCAGCGAAGCCCACGAAGTTGGATTGTTGTGTTTTCCTATGAAGCTGCTCCGCACAGCTGGCTTCCACTGCTTCCTCATGCCATGGTTCAGTTTTAAAATGTGATGGCTCGTTATCGTGTGTAAAATTCCTTGTCTATAGCATTGGTGAGTTTCTCCGTGACGAACAATATTTTTGATTCGCCTTTTTTGAATTGCAGTAACCTGGATATGGCACCAGCTCCCGTCACGTACCGTATGTAGAAACTGGTAGACGCAAGCAAACGGTTTGACCAAGATTATGTGACAACGCGAAACTGAAAAACTCTAGTCAATCGGACCAATCAAAATTCAGCTTGAATGTTCCCTCGTTTTGTCATAAACTGTGCCACAATGGTTTCATCATGGTTACAACAGGATTAAACTTCTACTGCCCTTTAAGTATTGTTAACTAATACCTTTAGTCTACCCAAGGATCTAATATTTTATCCAAGTCTTGAATAGCTGCTGGTTTGTCATCAATAGCCATAAAATCCATGGCATCTCCATCCTTGTCATCATTATCCTCATCATTATCTTCAGCAGTGTGATCGCTGTCATCGCTACTCTCTTCGTTTGCATGACCAATGCCCACTCCAATACCAGAGGAATCGTGAGTTAGCATGTCCTCAACTACACAAGGTGGGATTCGCGGCAACGGAGTTCCAAAAAGGTCGCAGATGTCATCACAGTCATGATCCCCATCTTCTCCTCGAAGATAGCGGGATGCATTCCATCCCTCATTTAGGTCATCCTCTTCCGATTAAAAGTTGTGGAGGGCGCAGCAAGTCAGCCATATTGGTGTGGAACCATGTGTGATGTGTGGTCCTGACGCTGCTCGTTCATGATTCCTTTTGTCTGGAAGATCCATCTCCTCCTTGGCGATGGTATTGTAAATACAGTAATTGATCGTTATCTCCTGTAGTTGAGTCGATAAAGCTAATCAGCCTTGTTGGAGGGCCATAGGGTTGGGCATTGCCCATGGCGCGTTCGATCGGAGAGTTCTTGTGTGTGTTTGAGTGTTGTGATGATTGATTGATTGATTCATTGGACCTCAAATCCTGTTTGGTTGGACCTCAAAAATCCAACATTCCAGGAGCTCATCATATATAGGAACATCTTGTCGTTCATAAATAGTTTAGAACCAAAAGGGACATTTTTAAAAAATTCTTAGTCCGTAATAAATTTAAAGGCACACCTGACATAATGATGGAACCTGCTTTTAGGTCGCGACTCAATACTTCTTAAAAATTACTCGTTCCGAATAAAAATTACTCTTTCCGAATGGAAATTACTCGTTCCGAATAAAAATTACTCGCTTTTTTTTCTCGTTTTGGTGGCTTCTCATCGTTTCTGGAAGTCCCACAAAAATATCCCCCGCTCTGCTCAGTCCTACCCCCCATGATCTTCATCAGAGATGCTTTATCGCCAATCAAGTCTTGGCTTGAGATGTGATCAGCAATACCAGAAAGGGTTGGAGAGGAGATTGTGAGTGTCAACAATAATGCTCACAAAATCGAAAAGGAAGATTCCAACAAATCGCTTTTAAAACCATCTACCATGCCACCAATCTCCGCCACCGCCGTATCTTCTCTTGAGGAAGGAGCGGGTAAGAAACTTGCAGATTGGGAAATTCATTATCAGCTTCAAAGCATTGAGGAACACAATCTAGATTGTTGGAATTTTGTGCCTATTCAACTATGGAATACAAACAAGACGATGTTTGGTGAAAAAGGAAGCATCACAAGAAAGTGCTACAGTCGGGTCATCAACAACACTGTGAAACGGGTGGGCATTGAAACCTAGTAGTACATCAAATTGGTAAAGAAAAACAAGATCAAGATGTCGGATACAACTCGTGCTGAACTCGAATCAAACAAGGAAAACCCTGTTGACGCAGATGACAGGATGGAGACAGAGGCGACCAAGGAGGACAAACCAACAATTGCCAGCTCCTGAACAGCGTACTGCAGTATCTTCGACAATTCCAGAACAAGCAACTGCACTCAACTCCTCTTTTGACCTCCTTGTTTCTAATCTTTCAGGGATGGACATTTCTGCAAACTCCTCTATTGGCTCACCAAGTCAAATCTTCGGAGCCACAAGCTATGGATCTCATAGTTTCTCCTCTCCTTGTGGCTTCGGTTCCGCACCAACAAGAACCAGGCCCAGCTACCCTCTTCCCAACTATCACCAAGATGGTTCCAAGAAATGGCCAAACCTCATCTATAATTTTCCAGAACATGGCCACCGCCACGGAAACACATTCATTTGCCAAGGTCTGATCGAACAAGACCATATTGAGTATCAAACCATCACTGTGAACTGCTCATGCCCCCCAGATGACTACAAGTTCTATGAACTCAAAATCGCAAATTCTTTTGAGGTGCCAGCTTGCTTTCAAAAGCATCTCGGTCGTATTCTTTTGTTTCGAGAGCCAGTAGCCAACTTCACTGCACGTCAGTACCAGAAGTTTGGTATTGCTAAGTCCGATAATCCCGGAGCAAAGAAGACTGTTGTCAATGCCCTGAAGGCAGAGGCAGTGAATGCTGAGAGAGACTTGGACCTATTTTTCAATTACTCGATCATCGTGTTTTCAATGGAACAACCAGTGTTTGCGAATAGAATCTTCTCCCCCAAGTCGGACTTTATTGTTGACAGCAAGAAGAGTGGCATCCATAACAAGCCTGAAGATAACACCAGTTTCAAGAAAGACCAGTATGGCCTCACTCTTTCCTGGAAGATTGCTTTGGCTGGGGAATTCCAAGAACACCTGTGAGAAACCCCAATGCAGTTTCTCTTGCCACCTCTGGTGACAAGAGGAAGGTGTTTGAGAGAGAAGAAAACTTCATTATTTGTTTTGAGCGAGCCTGTTTCGCCAAGGCAGGATGGTCTTGCCAAAGTCCCAGCTGTGAAAAAATGCCCCCCAAGATCAGTCCCCAAAAAAATTACTCACTTTTGGTCGGTTCTCATCGTTTTGGTCGCTTCTCATCGCTTTGGGAAACGAGTAATTTCCATTTGGAACGAGTAATTTCTATTCGGAACGAGTAGTTTCCATTTGGAACGAGTAATTTCCATTCGGAACAAGTAATTTCCATTCGGAACGAGCAATTTCCATTCGGAACGATATTTTGCTCACTTCTGATCGCGTTGTGGTCGCTTCTCATCGCTTTGGTCGCTTCTCATCGTTTATGTCTGAACCAATCATAATTGGTCATCATTAGCTTTTGCTCTTAAGTATGAGTTATTCTTCTTATCCCACGTGATCACATGGATTTCGAAAATGACTGTAGAAGGTCTGTCCGCTCTTCGAACAATGACAAAAATCATCGTTCTGCCGGGTGTTCCTGGAATGCTGGATTTTCATATTCCCAACATTTGCGAAACAGAAGTGGTCTGTAGAGCTGGTAGGATTTCTATGTTGGTAGATATTCTACATACGGTATTTCCTGTTTTGCGTTCGCGAATGTTGACCATGTGGATTGGCCTCATATATTCCCCTTAATGTCCCAGCCGTTATCCTTAATTGACAGTTCCACTGGGATACCTGGCAAAAGTCGTTTTGCTGCATATTTTCAGTGTTCGTGTTCGTGGCCAACGGAGTTTCACGCGGTTTAAATGGAGATTATTTTCCTGATTAAACTCTTTTTAAAAACGCCACCAATTGACAACGCCAGACTTGCTTTTGGGCTATTATGCTCGGCCCGTACGAAATTCTACGAAACGCTACGAAACTCTACGAAACCTACGAAATCCTACAAAATTCAACAAAATTCAACGAAACTCTACGAAATTCAACGCTCAATGAAAGCTACGAAATCTCTCCGTGAGCTAATTTTGTAAATCTGTAGATTCGGGGTGTGTTTTTCGCGCAAGCAAAAGACTGAAAAGCACATTGCAACGGTCGTGGAAACACCTGCAACGAAACCAACGAAATCCAACAATACCCAACAAAACCCAACGAAACGCAACGAAACGCAACGAATTCCAACGAATTCCAACGAATCTCACGAAACACAACAAAATCTAAAGAGATCCAACGAAACCTACAATACACAGAAATATGTATATATAGACAGTCACATCAAAATCAAAGGCCACCTTGTTTGATTGGGAAACGAATCAATATCGATTTATATCGCGTAAGACTTCCTGAACCACAAACACCACATCATGAAAATATGCAGCAAAACGATTTTTGCCGGGTATCCCTGGGTAAAAAGGACAAGGAAATTGTGATTTTTATCACCACCTCATGTGGAGACTATGTGTTACATGAGAACCCCTTGACTTTTTCATGACAAGAATTGTCTTTTTGAGGAAGCTAACCTCCTTTAAAACAGAGATTCCTCTCCTTTTGGAAGACTAGTGTATTGTGATGAAAGGGTATGCAGATGGGAAAACTATTTAAAGTGACCATTGATTGTATCACATAGAGATTTACTTTATTTGACAATTTACTGATCTATTGAATAGGCTATACTGGGGTGTACGTCCCAAGCAGTTGAAATCACAGTGCTTGAAGCTCTGACCTGCCTCCTGTTCTACAGTAGTGCTACTGTCCCTCCCCTCTTTCACCTTTTGATCCAGCAACTTGGCTGTTTGTCAATTGATAGTCATCATGTGTGCTTGATCCAAGTTGAGTGCATTCCTTCCACTACTACATAGTGCTAATAGTACTCCTCTACCTTCAAGATCAGCATCCACCCAGTGTGCCCAGTGCTGCCAGTAGTTATGCTGATGCTTTTGCCTTGCTTTGTGCTTGTACTGGTAGGTGAAGAGGCCAAGGATGAGACAAAAAAACATAGGACATTGGCTGGCTCAGCAGTTGCTGGTTGGGAAGGTGAAGAGCACCTGCACACAAGAAAGCAAGATAATTTTTTTGTAGTAGGAGATTGACTTATCATTTGCAGTTGTTCTCCTTGCGGCCTCACATCTGATCAACGGTGATAATACATTTTTTGCCATCCTGCGTCTTACCCTGATGAAAGGAAAAAAGTCAACACCATGTTAGACAATGATCATATTGCAATAGTTGGATCTGCGTTATGCACAACATTACAGACCAAGAATTGACTTGCCATCTGCAGCGGCCCTCCACTCCTACAACTGGTAATCTCCATGCTGGCCGGGGTTGTATTGTGGGATGGTTGTGTTGGATGATGATTTTGTTAGAAATTTTCATGTTCCAAAACCAAACCATTTTACGTA
The DNA here is from genome assembly GCA_933822405.4 of Cylindrotheca closterium. NCBI lineage: Eukaryota > Bacillariophyta > Bacillariophyceae > Bacillariales > Bacillariaceae > Cylindrotheca > Cylindrotheca closterium. Next base: position 83,289 of record CAKOGP040000091.1, on the reverse strand, counting down.
CACAACTACTGAAAGGCTACAGCAGTAGAAACATGGTATTTGTTTACACAATTATCTGGGATGGTGAAATTTCATGTAGAATGCAGTACATACTGTGAAAAATTATGGCACACAAAATTACGAGGGCTCCTACAGTATCATAGGTGTACGTACGTGGTATGTCTCATTTGTTTTGTACCAGGAGTGAGCGCTCACCACGACTCAGAATTGGCAGGCACGCTTTATAAACAAACAAATTTGTCAGCAGCAGCAATGGAATTCAATGTCATTGCAATCACCAGTTGCGAATCCTCCTTCTCCAATTTTCATCCATCTCTTTATGAAGCCTAACCATTTTTCTCTCCAATGCAATACTGTAGGAATCTTTTTATATATCCAATGCAATAGGAATCTGGTGCTATTTTCTGCAGTCTTGAAAACAGTTTTGGGTTTTTTTTTTTACTCTTTACACAGCGAGCGTGTCATGTCAAACTCCAGTACTTTATTTGACGTTCATTTTGACCATAGCAGTCCTAAGCCCGTTCACCCACAAGAAAAGTATTGGAGGGCTGCTACCCAGTACCACCTTTTACATGTCACCCAAGACCAATTTGAAAACTCAGAGTGGCTGAGTTTGACTGGTGCATGTCCATCACAGATGGTGTGTTTGATTGTTGCATATTTTTGATTGTTGGATATCAACTGTTGTTGTTGCAATTGTCTAGACATGGTTAGAATCCACTCAACAATACACCATTGCCATTGCTTGACAACTCCAAACCTAACAAGCCATCTCTGGGAAGAATTGATGCAGCAGAAGAGAAATGGTGTCCATCAATGTGAGTTGGATTGTTGAGTGTTGCATATATGGTTGTCATCGCACACGTTGTAATGACCTTGGAGTGACCTTGGAACTAGATTAGACCCTTTGGAGGTACAGACATAGCTTTAGGCCTAACTCTCATGTCACTCCTTTCTGTGGCTTTCTGAGAGACTCTATAACTTTGTTGTGACCCATTCCTATCTCTTCTGGTTCACTATTCGAATAGCCTTAAGGCTTGGATTGAAGACTACAAGAGTATACTCTCTCACACACAAGCAATTGCTGTTTGATTTGATCAAAATACCTTGATCATTTCAGATTTACAACCAGTTTCACACTACAGTACTTTTTGTGCAATGGCTTCTACACACATGCTCCGTCAAACCATCATTGTCAATGAGGGCGACTCTCCGTTGGCATACAAGTCCAGGGAAGTCACTAATCCAGTGATGCAGTATGTCAGTTTTTTTGACAACAACTTTGAGTGGAAGCAAAAGGTTGAAGTTTGGAATGGTGCAAGTGGAAAGAATGTTGAACCACTCTTTAGGTCCATTCAATCCTTTTGCAACATCTCTTCAGAGTGGGGACTCAATCAGAGTCGTCAAAAGAAGGCCTTGTTCAAGCAATTCCTCACTGCTGAACCGCACATGACCTATCATAGGATTTCTGATGCTCATGGGAACTCAGTTCAGGACTTTGAAGACTCTGCCAATGAATTCATTTGCAACTACACTTGTGAAAATCCTAAGTATCAGGTGAACATGTATCTCTTTGATACTTCCAATTACATTCGCAAATTGTGTAATACAGAAATTGGAATTCATGCAAATCGCTTAAAAACCCTATTTGTGTATCACAATATGCTTCCTGGAAATTGTTCCAACGTGAACAATGAGAACAATCCAGGTCAAATTTGGAAGAGAAAGCTGGCACTGTCTCGCTCCTTTACAATTGATTGGCAGGGAGATTTTATCAATTCACAGAATGATCCGGCGAACAACAATATTGTTAGTTGAATGACACAGAAGAAAAGAACAGTGGACAGGAAGAAACTTATGCAGGAGAGTTCTCAACGTTGAACTCAACCTGGTAATCGCACAGGTGGAAGAGGCCTTCACCAAAATCGTTTTGGTGGTGGTCGTGGTCATGTTCGTCCAAGCAATTCTGGCTATCAACCATCCCCAAGACCCCCGAACTCTCCAAGATGTTCTCAAGGGAATTCACAAGGGTTTTCAACGTGGAGGCAGTTCCCAGCAACAGAAACAAGGACGATTTCAGCCAAGAAACCCTAACAATGGTGGCAGAGGCCGTGGATTCAATGGCCAGCACAGTGGACACTCCCAAACTGGCCGCTTTCAGCTAGGACAAAACTATCAAGGCAGAGGCCAATCACAGCAACAAAACAATCAAAACTACAATGCTGAGTCGCACTACAATCAAGAAGCTGAAAGCTTTGCTGCGGAAGGCAGCGTTCCTGAATGGAACCAAGACAGAATGTCTTGTGGTGGAATGCCAAGTGCGGAGCAGTACCAGAATCAGGAACACTATTATCAAGCTGAAGAAAATCAGCAATGGAATGATCAATTCAACTTTGAAGAGGAAGAATATTATCCTGAAGAACAGGAGGCGGAGGAACATTTTTCCTATGATGAAGATTTGCCATTTTCCTTTCATGAAGAGCATTACTGACCAAAAATACTTGTAAACTAACAGAGCTTCCTACACTTCCCAATCCATTTCTGGAACCTGATTTGTCTTCGTTTTACAAGTATTATTTGATTCAGGAGGCTCGCATATGATGATCAATGCAAGGCGATTCCTAAAAATGCTAAGGTATAAAGTATTCGAAAGGCAAAGAAGTGCACTACTGTAAGGCAAATGTCTTTGATTCGCCAATGTGTCCACATGATGTCATCATCGGACGCAACCTTCTACACGAAATGGGCTTGGATATCCAATTTTCAAACGGACAAGTCAAATGGATAGACAAGTTCATTCCAATGAAGGCTCCAGATCATTGGCAAAACCACACCAACTATTTGTTGGCATTGGATCACAATGTCCTGGATATCCACGATGATGATGATGCTGATGATGCCTTTATCATGGATGCAAAATACAAAGCTACTTCAGGTGCTGAAGTTGCTGACAAGCAAAAGCATCTAACTGACGAGCAGCGCAAGCTCTTGGCCTAAGCGTTGAAGAATACAGACAAGATTTTTGATGGTCAACTTGGCCATTATAAACATGAGAAGATTCACTTGGAGCTCATTGAAAATGCCCAACCAGTGTTTCAAAGGCGTATTCAGTGCCCAAACAGCATGAACCTGCATCTGCAAGAGATTGGAGTCCTCGAACAAACAGGACCGTCAAATGGGCGTCGCCAACACTCATCATTCCAAAGAAGGACGGTAGGATGCGATTGATCAGCAATCTCAGACAGATGAACAAGAATGTCATACGTAAAGTATATCCCTTGCCTTTGATTGATGATATTGTTGCATGTCATTCTGGCTACAAGTATTTCACAAAACTTGATCTCACTATGATGTATTATTCCTTTGAATTGGATGAGCCGAGCAAGAAACTTTGCACAATCAATACCCAGTACGGTTTGTACCAATGAAACCAAATGGCAATGGGATTGAAACCAGCTCCTGATTTTGCTCAATACTATATAGAAAAAACGTTGCGTGACCTAAAAGAAAAAGGTGTTGAAATTTACATTGACAATGTCGGCCTGTTCTCCAATTCTTACAAGGAACATATAGCCTTGATCCAGGAAGTATTGCAGCAACTATAAGCTGCTGGATTCAAGAGCAATCCATTGAAGTGCAAATGATGTGTCCAAGAAACCGATTTCTTGGGCCATTGGTTGACTCCTGACGGTGTCAAGCCGTGGAAGAAAAAGATTGATGCCATCCTCAAGATGTCAGCGCCAACATACATGACCGAATTGCATGCTTTTCTTGGTGCTGTTACCTTTTACCGTCACATGTGGCCGTGTCAATCTCATCTTCTCAAACCCCTTACAGAGCTCACAGGCAAAGGAATGTTTGAATGGACTGATGAATGAGCAAAAGCTTTTGCTGAAATGAAAGCTATCATGGCTAGCAATATAATGATGCGCTACCCCAATCCAAACAAACCCTTTGAAATATATACTGATGCGTCTGACTACCAGATGGGGGCTGTGATCATGCAAGAAGGTAAACCAATCGCCTACTGGAGTTGTAAGCTCAATGCTGCACAACGCAATTACTCTGTGATGGAAAGAGAAATGTTGGCTGTTGTACATTGTTTGAAGGAGTTTTGGTCTATGGTATATGTCGCCAAATCAACTATTTTTACTGATCGTAAAAATCTCACAATGCAAACATTGAACACACAACAAGTTCTTTGTTGGCGTATGTTTGTTGAAGAATTTGTCCCTGATTTTGTCTATTTGCCTGGAAAAGATAACGCGATTGCCGACTGCTTCTCTCAGCTTCTGCCAATGGAGAAGCCGTCTGAAGGGAAGAGTCCAAATAAGGGTAAATTGATTGCGTTTGATAGATTACAGGTTCCTGTTGATCCTGAAGACAAAATCTACATGTTTGAAGATAATGTTCTGGAAAAGGAAAATGATTTGATTGCGCCACCAACAGAAGCCGAGCTCAACAGTACTTTTTGATGTCAGTTCTCCTGTTGCCAAGATGGAGATATTCATGAATATCTGACCATTGACAACATTGAAATGGAAGAGTCCTTTTTGAATCATCCTCCTCTACAAACGATGCCGAACCCAATCACAATGCCAAACATTCAACAACATCAAACTCAAGATCAACTGCTCATGCAATGAGCTCAACGCGATGCACAGCACTACCAGATCATGATAATTGACGAGCGACTCATCATCACCTGTCAAATCGATCCTGCACATCAAGACAATTGGAGAATTTACTTACCTTTGAGTTTGTTGATGATGTGATCACCTGGTATCACGTTGTGCTTGGACACAGAGGAAAAACGTCAATATCCTACAATTGCAAAGCAATTCTATTCTCCTGGATTGAAGCAAGAAATTGAACGATTCAATTGTGAAATTTTCCAACTCATGTTCAATACGGACAGTTACCTGAACGACACACGGATTTGGTTCCATGGTTCCCCGTTGCTATTGATTTGATTAGTCCATGGAAAATTGATGTCAACAGTAGAGAACTTGAATTCAATGTGTTGACTTGTATTGTTCCCATGACAAATCTCGCTGAACTTGCTTTGATCAAGAATAAAACTGCAGCACACGTGGCAAACATGTTCAAAATGCTGTGGTTGTTGCAATAGTTGGATTTCGGTTCTGGAGGACATCAGACAAGCGACAGGCTTGTCGTCATCCAAACCGATTGACAACTTTGTGGCCCATCAAGCCATCATTGCCAACCAGCCGTGCCAACATGCCCATCAAGTCGTCATGCAGAGGCACTGACCATAGCGATCTCCGATCCGTCTAATACAAAATAATCATCTCTACAGGAAATAACTATTCTAAAAGACTTGTTATCTACATGGAATGGGCAAAGCAAAAGCCTTGCGCGAAAACTCAAATTTCCCAAACCTTTACTGGATGTTTGCAATCCAGAAAGGCCGGTACAAAACCCACGTACAGAACTCCCGCAGGATTCAGTCTGGGATTTTCGTGGCGCTCAGACGTTTGTTAGTCCAAGCCCACAATTCCATGTTTTCAGATTCCCTGCAAAACCGACTCATAGGAATCTCCCGAATAAACGGACCAAACGGACATTTGTCCGTGTGTCCGATCGGACGTGTCGAACTGCTTCTATCAAGGAGTTTCCAATGAATGGTCTCCAAGAGAGCAATTTCAACAGCAATATCCTAGACCATACAAATGTATTCACGATCAAGGAGGCAAATTCATTCGCGAAGCTTGCTACTTGGGGAATCCATGATGGCGGAACCACTAGCAAGAATGCAACTGCAAATGCAATCTGTGAACGAATGCATTTGACAGTGGCAAACATTTTGCGAACCAGATACAACAATGCTGCTCCAAGCTTTCAAGTTGCTGTTGAAGCAATCAAACGAGCTCTTGCTGCTTGTGCTGTATCAACAGCTTTGATGAACAATACTCCTGGTGAGACTGTGTTTCATTGTGACATGCTACTAAACATTCCTGTGATTGTTGATCTACTTTCTATGCAGCAAAAGAGACAATACAAGATCAATGAAAACTTGAGGAGACAGAACGCAAAGCGAAAAGAATTTGATTTCAGAATTGGTGGAGAAGTTTTAATCAAGAATACTGATGGAAGGAAGTTGGATCCAAAGTACAGAGGTCCAAAATGTTTATACTAATGGTACAGTGGAAATTCAGCGAACAGATGCAATCTGTGAGAGGATCAACATCAAATGGCTTGTGCCATTCTGTCAAGTCTAATGGCCAATATGCTTGCATCGCCCATTGCGTCAAGAACCACCTCTGCAGTTGAATGGAGGATCAAGTGGATGTAAGGACGCCTTGTGACTTTTAATGTATGACCAATTGACTAGCTCTGATCATAGAAGGGAAGAGTGTAATTACCTTGGAGAGACCTTGGAACTAGATTAGACCCTTTGGAGGTCCAGACATAGCTTTAGGCCTAACTCTCAGAGAGACTCTATAACTTTTGTTGTGACCCATTCTTATCTATTCTTCTAGGCTGGGACATGCCAAAAAAACCTGTCAATGATTTTTTAGTCAAAAATGGCACTCCTTCCAGAAGGAGAAAAGCAAGCCACTATCCTTCCGTCTGCACAAAAGCGCTAAAATGCGCTGCTAGTCAGCCAAAAGAGATCAATTACTGGACAAAATATAGACAAGGAAAACTGGTGACTACCAGATCCTTTCAGACTACAAAACTACAGGTACAAAGGACAGATAATGATCCCCTCTTGATACAAGAATCAAGAAACATTGTAACAATTACAAAAAATGCAGTGTACCTCTTGTAAAGGACGCCCAAGCCGACACAGTCCAAGGATGACCATGCCCACTGAAAGCAAAGGCGATTCATTGGCTTTAGTGTGGAGGCAGACCAAAAAGCACATTCAGAGCTTTGATTGCAGATTGTACCACTCTTGGAATTTTGTCTTCTTCATACATAATAAATTCCACCAGACGAGCACGCTCTCTACCAATATGAGTCTTTGTTAACATATTGGCAAGATTTGTTTTGGTTCCTTCCCAAGCAACTCAAATAAGATCACTAGCACATTTTGAAAGAAAATGGTGATAAGCAACAGAATTGCTTTTCTTCTTCAAGACAGATTCTGGGTGACTTGCGTTCATCACAACAGAGTTGTTATCAACAAGAGTATGGCAATGGCCATCAATTGGTACGCCCATCATTTGCAATTTGTATACTAGACCTTCAACCAATTCAACACCAGTCTTCAATGCAGCAAATTCACTTCCAAAAGAACTTGTTTCAACAGCATTCTGCAACTTCAAACGATAGGTGCATGATTTAAGAGCATAAGAACACCTGTTTTTCTGGATTGACGTGTAACAAGATTGGAAGCATGTGAGGCATCAACAAACATCACAATCTTTACCACTCGTCCAAGGGCTTCTGGCATATCACGAGTCAGTACTTCTTTTGCCCATGGATAGAATTCATGCCATTCAGATTTTGGTATGTCAGTCATAGCTGTCAGAATAAAGCAAAAAGCGTGCCTTCACAGACTTCAAATGATGTTAGGGGGATGTTACTACTAGGTCCAAGCTCCATATGGCCATAGCAGTTTCTCTTTATCTTATCAAACAAATAAGCACCTTGTCTTAAGGACCAAGTCTTGATCTATTCTTCCATATGTAGGGACAGTAGATATTGTTATTGGCTTAGAGGTGCTTGGACCTCATTTCAATACTGCAGGTGGTTTTCATGGATTGTTACCTTGTTCCAAATCTGTCTAAATCCTTGCTAATGCCAGGATCAAAGCATATGTCATCTTGTGACACCATGCATGAAACCAGCACTGTGTTGTAGAGCCCCTCAATTGCAATCCTATTGCTGCTCCTCTTTTCTTCTCACTTTGTTTTTCTTTCCTTTTCCTTTCTTCTTTGTCTCTCCCCTTCTTTTCTCCCTAGGGGATCTAGTATAAACCGCTCCACCAGGATAAAAGCATATTTGATCTTGTGACGCCATGCATGAAACCAACACTGTGTTGTAGAGCCACTCAATTTCAGTCCTATTGCTTCTCCTCTTTTCTTCTCACTTTGTTTTTCTTTCCTTTTCCTTTCTTCTCCCTCTCTCCCCATCTTTTCTCCATAGGGGATCTAGTATAAACTGCTCCACCAGGATAAAAGCATATGTCATCTTGTGACGTTATGCATGAAACCAGCACTTTGTTGCAGAGCCCCTCAATTGCAATCCTATTGCTTCTCCTTGTTTCTTTTCAAATTGTTCTATTTTTGTTTTCCTTTCTTCTTCCTCTCTCCCCTTCCTTTCTCCATAGGGGATCTAGTACAAACTGCTAAACCAGCACTGTGTTGTAGAGCCACTCAATTGCAATCCTATTGCTTCTCCCCTATTGCTTCTCCTCTTTCCTCCTCACTTTGTTTTGCTTTCCTTTTCCTTTCTTCTTCCTCTCTTCCCTCCTTTTCTCCCCAGGGGTTCTTGTATAAACAGCTCCACCAAGATGAAAGCACATGTCATCTTGCGATGCCATGCATGAAACCAGCACTGTGTTGTAGAGCCCCTCAATTGCAATCCTATTGCTTCTCCTCTTTTCTACTCACTTTGTTTCTCTTTTCTTTTCCTTTCTTCTTCCTCTCTCCCCTTCTTTTCTCCGTAGGGGATCTAGTATAAGCCGCTATACCAACACTGTGTTGTAGAGCCCCTCAATTGCAGTCCTATTGCTTCTTTCTCACTTTGTTTTCCTTTTCCTTTCTTCTTCCTCTCTCCCCTTCTTCTCTCCCTACGGGATCTAGTATAAACCGCTCCAACAGGATAGAAGCATATGTCATCTGATGATGCCATGCATGAAACCAGCACTCAATTGTAATCCTATTGCTTCTCCTCCTCTTTTCTTCTCACTTTGTTTTTCTTTCTTTTTCCTTTCTTTTTCCTGTCTCTTCTTCTTTTCTCCCTACAGGATCTAGTATAAACCGCTCCACCAGGATAGAAGCATATGACGCCATGCATGAAACCAGCACTGTGTTACAGAGCCCCTCAATTGCAATCCTATTGCTTCTCCTCTTTTTTCTCACTTTGCTTTCCTTTCCTTTCTTCTTCCTTTCTTCCCTTCTTTTCTCCATAGGGGATCTAGTATAAACCGCTCCTCAAGGATAAAAGCATATTTCATCTTGTGACGCCATGCATGAAACCAGCACTTTGTTGTAGAGCCCCTTAATTCCAGTCCTATTGCTTCTCCTCTTTTCTTTTCACTTTTTTTTCTTCTTTCCTTTTCCTTTCTTCTTCCTCTCTCCCCTTATTTTCTCCCTACAGGATCTATTGCAAACCGCTCTGTGTTGTAGAGCCCCTCAATTGCAATCCTATTGCTTCTCCTCTTTTCTTCTCACTTTGTTTTTTCTTTCCTTTTCCTTTCTTCTTCCTCTCTCCCCTTCTTCTCTCCCTACGGGATCTAGTATAAACCGCTCCACCAGGATAAAAGCATATGTCATCTGATGATGCCATGCATGAAACCAGCACTCAATTGCAATCGTATTGCTTCTCCTCTTTTCTTCTCACTTTGTTTTTCTTTCTTTTTCCTTTCTTCTTCCTGTCTCTTCTTCTTTTCTCCCTACAGGATCTAGTATAAACAGCTCCACCAGGATAAAAGCATATGACGCCATGCATGAAACCAGCACTGTGTTATAGAGCCCCTCAATTGCAATTGCTTCTCCTCTTTTTTCCTCACTTTGCTTTCCTTTCCTTTTCCTTTCTTCTTCCTTTCTTCCCTTCTTTTCTCCCTAGGGGATCTAGTATAAACCGCTCCTCAAGGATAAAAGCATATGTCATCTTGTGATGCCATGCATGAAACCAGCACTTTGTTGCAGAGCCCCTCAATTGCAATCTTATTGTATCTCCTCTTTTCTTCTCACTTTGTTTTTCTTCCTTTTCCTTTTTTCTTCCTCTCTCCCCTTCTTTTCTCCCTAGGGGGTCTAGCACAATCAACACCACCAGCACTGTGTTGTAGAGCCCCTAAATTGCTTCCTCTCATTTCTTCTCACTTTGTTATTCTTTGCTTTTCCTTTTTTCTTCCTCTCTCCCCTTCTTTCCTTCCTAGGGGATCTAGCACAATCAACACCACCAGCACTGTGTTGTAGAGCCCCTCAATTGCAATCCTATTGCTTCCTCTCATTTCTTCTCACTTTGTTATTCTTTCCTTTTCCTTTCTTCTTTCTCTCTCCCCTTCTTTTCTCCCTAGGGGATCTAGTATAAACCGCTCCACCAGGATAAAAGCATATGTCATATTGTGATGCAATGCAAGAAACCAGCACTTTTTTGTAGAGCCCATCAATTGCAGTCCTATTGTGTCTTCTCTTTTCTTCTCACTTTGTTTTTCTTTCCTTTTCCTTTCTTCTTCCTCTCTCCCCTTCTTTTCTCCCTAGGGGATCTAGCATAATCCGCTCCACCATGATAAAAGCATATTTCATCTTGTGACGCCATGCATGAAACCAGCACTGTGTTGTAGAGCCCCTCAATTGCAGTCCTATTGCTTCTCCTCTTTTCTTCTCACTTTGTTGTTTCTTTCCTTTTCCTTTCTTCTTCCTTTCTCCCCTTCTTTTCTCCCTCGGGGATCACTAGCATGAAATAAAAATAGGGCGAGGAGTTTGCCTTGTGGTGGTGGGGTCTTTAGTGATTTTTTAGCCAATGAGAGTTAGTCGATTCACTAAAGATGAGTCTATTTTTAGTGGTATGAGCCAATCACAGGTCTCTATCACTAATGATAAATTTGGCTAACTCTCTTCTACACTAAATTAGTACTCTTCACAGACTCCAAATGATGTTAGGGGGATGTTACTCAGTCCAAGCTCCATCCGGCCATAGCAGGTTCTCTTTTTCTTATCAAACAAATAAGCACCTTGTCTTGAGGACCAAGTCTTGATCTATTCTTTCATATGTAGGGACAGTAGATATTGTTATTGGCTTAGAGGTGCTCGGACATCATTTCAATACTGCAGTTGGTTCAGACGCATAGAATATCACATCAAACATTCATAGATTGTTACCTTGTTCCAAATTGGTCTAAATCCTTGCTAATGCCAGGATAAAAGCATATGTCATCTTGTGATGCCATGCATGAAACCAGCACTGTGTTGTAGAGCCCCTCAGTTGCAGTCCTATTGCTTTTCATGTTCCAAAACCAAAACAGTTTTACGTACACAACTACTGAAAGGCTACGGCAGTAGAAACATGGTATTTGTTTACATAATTATCTGGGATGGTGAAATTTCATGTAGAATGCAGTACATACTGTGATAAATTATGGCACACAAAATTACGAGGGCTCCTACAGTATCATAGGTGTACGTACGTGGTATGTCTCATTTGGGAAATCGCGACTGTTGGGATGTGACAAAATATGAGTTTTTACGTTCCGAAAAGAAACTATTCAAGTACAAAGTTTTTCGATACGTACGATCGGACTTTGATCGTGATGTCAGGATTTGACGCAAGTATGCCAGACGCAAGTCTGTCGGACAATCTACATCCACACAAAAAGGGAATGACCCTATACAGTGAGATATTGGTGTTGTGTACAATGCAGTAGGGAATAATACAAGATGTCTCAAAGTACTGCATTCAACACAGAATTGTCGTAGAGGTCAAATTAAGTTCTGTAAACAAGGGTTTTCCAAGGGAAAATTGTTGAACATACTTTTGTGATTGAATCATCAATTCAAGCCAAATATTAATCAAATAGGAACAATTTCACTCAAAGTATACCTAGACACAGGAGAACTATTGTCGTGAATGTGTTGTACAGTTGATTACAAATTTAGATTGCAGAGAGTTTGTTCTAAGCGCTAAAGGCACTCACGATAGAGCACATTTTGCTTTATTCTAACATTCAATCACAAAAGGCAACAAAACAAAATTTACGTCAAGAACAGCACTGCCTTAGCTACAAAGGAGTGAGTGACTCGTTAGTGATGGGACGTTCTTCATCTGGTGGTGGAAGAGGACGTGTGATCAGAAAGTCAAGAGCAACTTGAGTTCAACAGTTGTGAAACATCTATTTTCAACGAAAGATGAAAACAATGGAAAGGCAAGATCGTCGTACGAAGATGCCGAAGACAGAGTGATTGACTACATCCAAGCTTCTGGAATGAAATGTTCTGAAGACATGGTGAAATCAATTTGAGATGGAAAGTCGATCGGCTTCAATCCGATTGCTCCAAGATTGAACGCTCCAACTCAAACTGAAGCTGATGCAAGAGAAACAGAGATGGCTCAAAACAAGATTCTCTATTCTGCAAAGCTCGACGAGAACATGCAAAGAGCAGCCTACTTTGAGACAAACAAGAGAACCGTCAAATCAAACATCATGCTGAAGTTTGTGACAAAGGCGATGGATATCAAGCTTTGAGGTGAAGCTGATTTCACGACTACTCTTGAAGATACAATCAAACTCTTGAAACGTATTGAACAATTCATGAAGAAGAGTGCTGATGCTGAGTATGACTTCTTGGATTTCTGGGAAGCGAATCAAAAGTACTTTGCTATGAAGCAAGGAACAACAGAAAACTTGATGCATTTCAAGGGACGATTCTTGAGGCAGGCTGAAGTCCTACAAGATCCATATGGCGTGGCCTGGTTCTGAGATTTTGCAGTCAAGACGAAAGCGTATGCTGCTATTGCTAGCACCAATACTGCTACTCAAAACAAGTTCAAGGATGATATCTTTGAAGCCGTTCTTGCAACAGGATTTCTGTGCAGCTGCAATCGAACGAGAACAGCTCCTCTGATGCTGGATCTTCAGACGAACTATTGCAGAGAAGTGGATTATTATCCAAAGACGGTCAGCAAAGCACAAGATATGTTGAAGATTCACATGGATGTGAGTAAAAATCCTAAAGTGAACCTCTACCAAGGAAAAGACCAACCTAATAAAGGTAAAGGAAAAGGAAAACAAAAGGGGAAACCAAAGGATGGAAAGAAGGCAGCATGTTATGTGTGTGGCAACAAAGACCATATGTCTCCATAATGCCCAGACAGACTGTTACCAAAGATCCAATGGAAGAATCAGGATCAATATGTTGGCTATGGGAAGAAGCTCAATCTTAATCAGATTGGAGCAACTGTCCCAGCTACTGTTCCATCCATAGTTCCTGGAGCTTCATCATCCACAAGTGGAGCATCAAGTGTTGCGGGAAGCGTTAACACACCTTTGCGACTTGCTGGTACTACAGGTAATCAAATGATGCAAGTTCCTTCTGGAATGCAGCTCATGCAGATTCCAACTCAAGCTGGCGGCACTGTTACTGTCCCTTATTCTATGAATGCTAACGGTGAGATTGCGTTCAGTGGAATGCAACTCAGCCAACAAGGCTTCAGTGGTGCTCAAGTGCGCCAAGGATTTGATGCAACTCAAGCTCCAACTCGGCAAGCTGTGAAAACTGGATATTTTGATACATCAAATGTCTTTCACAATGCTATCAAGGGAAAGGATGAGAATGGCAATGATGTCTATCTTATTCCATGTCCTGCTGGTACGACAAACAGTCTATCATGATGAAGATGGAATAGCCAATGTACTTGCTATGGGCGAGATGATTGCTGCGGGATACCGCATTACTATGGATACTGATGCTGACAATGCTTTTATTGTACATTGTGATGGAAACCAAAAGATGCGATTTGTGAATTGTAAGGGTGTGTATGTGTTGAAGCAACTTGGAGCAAATGTCGAACCAGGTGCCAAAGAGACAAGTGCGATGTACCGTCGCCAGATAAGCAACTTAAATAATCAACCCCATTTCGAACTTTCTTCAAACAAACAGAATGGATATGCTGGACTCGAGATGACCTCCAAGATGGCAACCGTTCGAAAGAACAAGGAAGGATTCATTCCAAGACAAGTCAAGGCTCTAACAGGCTTCTTTTGCCCGCGCTCTTACATTCTCTTCCAGTAGAATGGCGCTTTTGTTATCCTGATACAAGATATTTTTGTCGATCGGATACCCTTGCCACTCCATGAACAACTTCGTCCATAGTATCATCATGACAACATCGTCAACAGCAATCAGTTCCGCTTCCGTACTGCTTCTGCTGTTTAGCTTTTGCTTCTTCGACATCACTTGAGCTGCACCTCCTCCAAAGGACATAGTACCGCCAGTATAGCTCTTGAAATCTGGATGCACCGCAAATGATGCGTCGATCATCCATTTCATGACTCGTAGTGATTCTGCGGAAAGTGTCAGGTGATACAACAATGTACAAAACAAATATCGCATCATGCAAACACACTTCTTCCAATCCGACTCTGTAGGTTCTCGAACTCTCAAGGCAAGAATAGTAATCATTGGATGGATATCCAAAGGAGCTCTCTTAGAGACATAAAGTCCCCTTGCAACAGTAGTATGAAAGATTTGACGGTACTCAGCACTGAGTAACTTCCCTTTTCCAGCTTCCAGTAAATTGTTACCAGCTGGTGTTTCCTGCTTTGAATCCTTGTTGAACTTGACAGGAAAATCTTCCAACATGTTCTTGACATAGTCGTCCATGCGGATCTTAAGTTTTCCTTTCACCGAGAAATCCAAAGTCATTCCAAGATATCTGTGTATCTTTCCTCTGACGATTTTACATGCCTGGATCGAACCATATCTCATGTTCAACCACTCAGCAACTTCGTCATTTACTTTTGGATCCATGTGACTTGACATAAGATCGTCAAAATGAAATCTGATAGTTTGCTGTTTTTCATTAACAACTTTGTTAGCAACACACGGGTCATACGGATTGAAAGCAAATCCCTTTGCCTCCAAATCACTTCAAAATTGATTATAGAATAGGAGGCTCGATTGCAACATCCCATATATAGCACGCAGTACCCGCACATAGATTATTCGCTTTCCGTTCTCTAATACAACGTATTTGCGATACTCTGGGGCCATGTCAATCAATATCTGGACCATCATGCCAGTGATTTTCATGTAGACGCGATCTTCTCCTTCCTTAGCATCAGGCATATAAGTTTGAATGAAAGCGTTAGGCACGTCCAGCGTCATTACATCTCTACCTTCGTGTGCATCAATAACACAAGTAGTGGTGATTGCTTCCTGCAAATCAGTTGGACTTGCAGTGTCCTCTCGCGATACCCATTCACGAGTTCCATCGCCTTGGTATACTAGGCGACCTTTAATTGTCTTTTTGAATTGCTTCTCCGCAAGTAACATCATCGCTGATTGGGCCTTCTTTCGCTCAGACGTGGTCATGTCTTTAACAAATTCGGGAGTAAAACAATCTCTCAGGAGCGTTTGTCTCAATTCCTTATCCACAGCATCCTTTCCATCATCACCAAACTTCTTGAGTCCTTGATTGATGTAATACTGTTGGATGAAGTTCAGACCTTCATCAGTATCAAACTTGGCCTTGATCTGCATCATGCAACGAGCGATCAGAATAGCGTTGTGCTCTTCATAATCAGCTTTCATCTCATTCCCAATCTGTTGGAAACATAGATTGTGCTGTGCTTCAAGGATAGCTTTACTGTCTTTAGTACTGCGACTTCCTTCTTTGGTACAAATACCAGATTTTAACTTGTTCTTCAACGGTTTCAATTCTCTTTCTTGATGCTTGCATCATGTCGCAACTTGATTTTTGTTCTTATTGGCAGAACTGCCACTCCTGCTCGAAGGCCATTTTCTTGGTTTCTTTGGAACTTGGGAAAGGTTCAGCCCAGACATTGCAGCTTGCACATACGTTTGCCCAGAACGAGTGACTTTTGCTACTTGAGGCATTTCAGGCTCAAATACAATCTCTTCTTCTGGCGGCTCTTGTAGGTCCTCCAGATCAGTAGCGAGGCTCCCAATATCATCAGTTCCTCTATCGACATTTGCTTGATGGTGATTTAAATCGGCCACAATAGGTTCTTCCTCTTCATCGCCATCAACACCGGAATTGTCGTCTTATTCATAGTCATAATCTTCTTGGAATCTGACAGTGAGTTCTGGCAAATCATCGACACCATTGTCTGCATTTGCCATCTTGGAGGTCATCTCGAGTCCAGCATATCCATTCTGTTTGTTTGAAGAAAGTTTGAAATGGGGTTGATTATTTAAGTTGCTTAACTGGCGACGGTACATTGCACTTGTCTCTTTGGCACCTGGTTCGACATTTGCTCCAAGTTGCTCCAACACATACACACCCTTACAATTCACAAATCGCATCTTTCGGTTTCCATCACAATGCACAATAAAAGCATTGTCAGCATCAGTATCCATAGTAATGCGGTATCCCGCAGCAATCATCTCGTCCATAGCAAGTACATTGGCAATTACATCTTCATTGTGATAGACGGGAGGTGGAAATCTTCCTAGAAAACCTTCTTCGTCGAGAACTCTGCTGCCCACGTTAGTGTGCATGTCAAGTTCTTTATCAGCATGACGGAGTCCATGCATAAGCTCACCATTACAAATGGTGGTGTTTGTACAACCACTGTCCATGATGACATCATCGTACAACCCAAATGGATCTCTTTCCTTTCTGCGGCTTTGAATAAACTGCAGACCTCGATCTGCTTCAGTAGCAAGATCAGGCAAATCTTCATCTTCACTAGCATAGTGCCAGTTGGCTTGAAGCTCAACATTTGTCGCACCAGCAGGACATGGAATAAGATAGACATCATTGCCATTCTCATCCTTTCCCTTGATAGCATTGTGAAAGACATTTGATGTATCAAAATATCCAGTTTTCACAGCTTGCCGAGTTGGAGCTTGAGTTGCATCAAATCCTTGGCGCACTTGAGCACCACTGAAGCCTTGTTGGCTGAGTTGCATTCCACTGAACGCAATCTCACCGTTAGCATTCATAGAATAAGGGACAGTAACAGTGCCGCCAGCTTGAGTTGGAATCTGCATGAGCTGCATTCCAGAAGGAACTTGCATCATTTGATTACCTGTAGTACCAGCAAGTCGCAAAGGTGTGTTAACGCTTCCCGCAACACTTGATGCTCCACTTGTGGATGATGAAGCTCCAGGAACTATAGCTGGAATATTAGCTGGGACAGTTGCTCCAATCTGATTAAGATTGAGCTTTGTCCCATAGTCAACATATTGATCCTGATTCTTCCATTGGTAGCAGTCTGTCTGGGCATTATGGAGACATATGGTCTTTGTTGCCACATACATAACATGCTGCCTTCTTCTTTCCATCCTTTGGTTTCCCCTTTCGTTTTCCTTTACCTTTACCTTTATTAGGTTGGTCCTTTCCTTGGTAGAGGTTCACTCTAGGATTTTTACTCACTTCCATGTGAATCTTCATTATATCTTGTGCTTTGCTGACCGTCTTTGGATAATAATCCACTTCTCTGCAATAGTTTGTCTGAAGATCCAGCATCAGAGGAGCTATTCTTGTTCCATCGCTGTTGCATAGAAATCCTGTTGCAAGAACGGCTTCAAAGATATCATCCTTGAACTTGTTTTGAGCAGCAGTATCGGTGCTAACAATAGCAGCATACGCTTTCGTCTTGACTGCAAAATCTCAGAACCAGGCCACGCCATATAGATCTTGCAGGACTTCAGCCTGTCTCAAGAATCGTTCCTTGAAATGCATGAAGTTTTCCGTTGTTACATGCTTCATAGCAAAGTACTTTTGATTCGCTTCCCAGAAATCCAAGAAATCATAGTCAGCATCAGCACTCTTCTTCATGAATCGTTCAATACGTTTCAAGAGTTTGATCGGATCTTCAAGAGTAGTCGTGAAATCGGCTTCACCTCGAAGCTTGATATCCATCGCCTTTGTCACAAACTTTAGCATGATGTTTGATTTGACGGTTCTCTTGTTTGTCTCAAAGTAGGCTGCTCTTTGCATGTTCTCGTCGAGCTTTGCAGAATAGAGAATCTTGTTTTGAGCCATCTCTGTTTCTCTTGCATCAGCTTCAGTTTGAGTTGGAGCGTTCAATCTTGGAGCGATCGCTTGAAAAGTCGATCGACTTTCCATCTCAAATTGATTTCACCATGTCTTCTGAACATTTCATTCCAGAAGCTTGGATATAGTCAATCACTCTTTCCTCGGAATCTTTATGACAATCTTGCCTTTCCATTGTTTCCATCTTTCGTTGAAAATAGATGTTTTACAACTGTTGAACTCAAGTTGCTCTTGACTTTCTGAGGAGTCACACGTCCTCTTCCACCACCGGATGAAGAATTTCCCATCATCAACAAATCACTCACTCCTTTGTAGCTAAGGCAGTGCTGTTCTTGACGTAAATTTTGTTTTGTTGCCTTTTGTGATTGAATGTTAGAATAAAGCAAAATGTGCTCTATCGTGAGTGCCTTTAGCGCTCAAAAAAAAATCCCAATCTAAATTTGTAATCAATTGTACAACACATTCACGACAATAGTTCTCCTGTGTCTAGGTATACTTTGAGTGAAATTGTTCCTATTTGATTAATGTTTGGCTTGAATTGATGATTCAATCCCAAAAGTAAGTTCAACGATTTTTCCTTGGAAAATCCCTTGTTTACAGGACTTAATTCGACCTCTACAACAATTCTGTGTTGGATGCAGTACTTTGGGACATCTTGTATTATTCCCTACTGCATTGTACACAACAATCGATATCTCACTTGTATAGGGTCATTCCCTTTTTGTGTGGATGTAGATTGTCTGACAGACTTGCGTCCGGCATACTTGATTCGAATCCTGACATCACGATCAAAGTCCGATTGTACATGTCAAAAACTTTGTACTTGAATAGTTTCTTTTTGGAACGTAAAAACTCATATTTTGTCATATCCCAATAGATTCACTCCAAGACAAGTCAAGGCTGCGATGGAAGCGAGAAGTGCAATGCACATACTCAATGCTTCAAGCACCAAAAGTCTGAAGTATGCGATCCGATCTGGTCTCATCAAGAACTGTCCTATCACCGCAGAAGCGATCAATCATGCCGAAGCAATCTTTGGACCTGACGCCTCTACACTGAAAGGCAAGTCAACAAGACCAACTCCGAAGAAGACGTACGACAACTTCTTCAGTCCACCAGAGGAATTATATCAGCACAATCGATCTATTACTGTCTGTATTTATCACATGGAGATCGATAATGCAAAGTTTCTCACCTGCATTGATACCACTGTGCGTTATTGCTCATGTATTCCCGTGCAGAACCTGAAGACTGACCCTGTATTTGAAGCATTGGATAAGATATTCTGTTGCTACAACAAGGCAGGCTTTTGAGTCAAGATCATCAAGTGTGATCGGGCGTTCATTTCTCTCGCAGATGATATGCTAGACAATATGGGTGTTACTATTGATCTGTTCAACCACTCAGCAACTTTGTCATTTACTTTCAGATCCATGTGACTTGACATAAGATCGTCAACGTGAAATCTGATAGTTTGCTGTTTTTCATCGACAACTTTGTTCGCAACACACGGGTCATACGGATTGAAAACAAATCCCTTTGCCTCCAAACTGATTATAGAATAGGAGGCTTGATTGTAACATCCCATATATAGCACGTAGTACCCGCACATAGATTACTCGCTTTCGGTTCTCTAGTACAATGTTTTTGCGATACTCTGGAGCCATGTCAATCAATATCTGGACCATCATGCCAGTGATTTTCATGTAGACTCGATCTTCTCCTTCCTTACGCACGTCCATCGTCATTACATCTCTACCTCTGTGTGCATCAATAACACAAATAGCAGTTGGACTTGCAGTGTCCTCTTGCGATACCCATTCACAAGTTCCATCGCCTCGGTATACTAGGCAACCTTTAATTGTCTTTTCGAATTGCTTCTCCGTGAGTAACATCATCGCTGATTGGGCCTTCTTTTGCTCAGACGCGGTCAAATCTTTAACAAATTCGGGAGTAAAACAATCTCTCAGGAGCGTTTGTCTCAACTCCTTATCCACAGCATCCTTTCCATCATCACCAAACTTCTTGAGTCCTTGATTGATGTAATACTGTTGGATGAAGTTCAGACCTTCATCAGTATCAAACTTGGCCTTGATCTGCATCATGCAACGAGCGATCAGAATAGCGTTGTGCTCTTCATAATCAGCTTTCATCTCATTCCCAATCTGTTGGAAACATAGATTGTGCTGTGCTTCAAGGATAGCTTCACTGTCTTTAGTACTGCAACTTCCTTCTTTGGTACAAATACCAGATTTTAACTTGTTCTTCAACAGTTTCAATTCTCGATTTTTGTTCTTATTGGCAGAACTGTCACTCCTGCTTGAAGGCCATTTTCTTGGTTTCTTTGGAACTTGGGAAAGGTTCATCCCAGACATTGCAGCTTGCGCATACGTTTGCCCAGATCGAGTGACTTTTGCTACTTGAGGCATTTCAGGCTCGAATACAATCTCTTCTTCTGGCAGCTCTTGTAGGTCCTCCAGATCAGTAACAAGGCTCCCAATATCATCAGTTCCTCTATCGACATTTTCTTGATGGTGATTTAAATCGGTCACAATAGGCTCTTCCTCTTCATTGCCATCATCACCGGAATTGTCGTCTGATTCATCGTCATAATCTCATCTCCACAGAATCTGACAGTGAGTTCTGGCAAATCATCGACATCATTGTCTGCATCGGCCAAGAGCTCTTCTCTTTTGGAGTCATCGATATCATCGAATTGTCCACGTAGATTGAAATCACGTTCATCTTCATCTTCAGGTTCATAGTCCTGATCAAAGGCTTCTTCTAAGTAATCTTGTTCCGTGTCATCCACTCCTGCGATTTGATTGCCATCTTGAAATGTCTCCAAATCTCACTTCTTATCAAAGAACTTCATGGAAGTAACACCTTCGGCAGCAGCCCAAGCTTCAACACGCTGGATTACTTGGTCGGTAACGGGTAGTACAACGACCTTGGGTCGGGAAAGCATCTTCTTAGTATTGAGGTTGAGCACTCGGTGCCCAGTACGTTGTCCCTTCGTAGGTTCAATGTAAATTGCTTTGATACTTTGGGGTTCCATCAAATTGTTGGAATCTGTCCCAATTGCATGAACATTTGTCCAAGTTCAGCAACCATGTCACTCTTGTAGTTGATATTGACATTATCAATGAGTTGCTGCGGACTAAAATGTGATGAGATACTGTCTTTCTGGGGAAAGACATTCAATAGCTCGGCGGCTCGACGTCCAAGACATTCAGTGATCACTTTTGGAACCACTTTGTAGGGTAATCGTGCAAGAGCTACTCTGACTCTTTCTTTCAGCGTCCTATTGTTTCGCTCAGCGGTAGGCTCGTGGTCTCCAGCTGCAGTCGGGTCAATAGTAACACCCATATCGTCTAGCATATCATCCGTGAGAGGAATGAACGCCCGATCACACTTGATGATCTTGACTTGAAAGCCTGCCTTGTTGTAGTGGCGGAATATCTTATCCAATGCTTCAAATACAGGGTCAGTCTTCAGGTTCTGCACAGGAATACATGAGCGATAACGCACAGTGGTATCAATGCAGGTGAGAAACTTAGCATTCTCGATCTCCATGTGATCAATACAGACGGTAATAGATCGATTGTGCTGATATAATTCCTCTGGTGGACTGAAGAAGTTGTCGTACGTCTTCTTTGGAGTTGGTCTTGTTGACTTGCCTTTCAATGTAGAGGCGTCAGGTCCAAAGATTGCTTTGGCATGATTGATCGCTTCTTCGGTGATATGACAGTACTTGATGAGACCAGATCGGATCGCATACTTCAGACTTTTGGTGCTTGGAGCATTGAGTATGTGCATTGCACTTCTCGCTTCCATCGCAGCCTTGACTTGTCTTGGAGTGAATCCTTCCTTGTTCCTTCGAACGGTTGCCATCTTGGAGGTCATCTTGAGTCCAGCATATCCATTCTGTTGGTTTGAAGAAGTTCAAAAAACTGGCGAAGGTACATCGCACTTGTCTCTTTGGCACCTGTTTCGACATTTGCTCCAAGTTGCTCCAACACATACACACCCTTACAATTCACAAATCGCATCTTTCGGTTTCCATCACAATGCACAATAAAAGCATTGTCTGCATCAGTATCCATAGTAATACGGTATCCCACAGCAATCATCTCGCGCATAGCAAGTACATTGGCAATTCCATCTTCATCATGATAGACTGGAGGTGGAAATCTTCCTAGAAAACCTTCTTGGTCGAGAACTCTGCTACCCACGTTAGTGTGCATGTCAAGTTCTTTATCAGCATGACGGAGTCCATGCATAAGCTCACCATTACAAATGGTGGCGTTTGTACAACCACTTTCCATGATGACATGATCGTACAACCCAAATGGATCTCTTTCCTTTCTGTGGCTTTGAATAAACTGCAGACCTCAATCTGTTCAGTAGCAAGATCAGGCAAATCTTCATCTTCACTAGCATAGTGCCAGTCGGCTTGAAGTTTGACATTTGTCATAACAGCAGGACATGGAATAAGATAGACATCATTGCCATTCTCATCCTTTCCCTTGATAACATCGTGGAAGACATTTGACATATCAAAATATCCAGTTTTCACAGCTTGCGGAGTTGGAGCTTGAGTTGCATCGAATCCATGGCGCACTTGAGCACCACTGAAGCCATGTCGGCTGAGTTGCACTCCACGCATTCATAGAATAAGGAACAGTAACAGTGCCGCCAGCTTGAGTTGGAATCTGCATGAGCTGCATTCCAGAAGGAACTTGCATCATTTGATTACCTGTAGTACCAGCAAGTTGCAAAGGTGTGTTAACGCTTCCCGCAACACTTGATGCTCCACTTGTGGATGCCGCACAGGTAAATGGAAATTCCGTGGAAAAAAAGCAGTCGCTCCCAACTTTGAACTCCAAATTCAAGGTCTTTCAGGTGCTACTGAATCCTTGCGTCGCCTTGAACCAGACAACTCAGAACGCACTTTGGGAGTTATGCTTTCTCCCTTGGAAAACCTTGAGGCTCAGATGGTTGCTAAAGCTAAGGATTGGGCAGAACAGCTTCGACCCAACCTGCTTCACAAATATGATGTCCTTCCCCTCATCAGATCGACCATCATGAAGAAATTGGAGTATCCGATGGCGCTAACAACCCTGGATGCCCAGCAATGGACAGACATTATGTCTCCGGTACTTCAAGTGTGCCTTCCAAAGGCGGGTGTCTGTCGTAATTTCCCTCGGGATGTCGTATTTGCTCCGCTGTCCTATCAGGGTCTTGGACTTCCACATCCGTTTGGTTGTCAAGTGTTTAAGCATCTTGAGATGCTGCTCCGACTTATGGCCAACAGGACCAAAACTGGTGACTATATGGAGGCCAAGATCCAAGCCCATCAACTTGAAACGGGGACGTCCTTTGGACTTCTGCAACAAGTCTAGACCAACACGGCGATCCTTGCTTCAGACACGTGGTTGAAACGAGTCTGGCATGAGCTTGAAGGTTTGGACATCTATGTCGCCTATGACTCTCCAGCCCTCTCCCTTTGATGTACGGACGACTCCCTTCTGATGGATCTCTTTATCAACTTGGAGGTTGAACAGGAGGAACTTTTATGGCTCAATTGGTGTCGAATGTTCCTTCAGGTATGCACAGTGTCTGACATTGTGACTGCTGATGGCAGGTTTATTCGTCGCTCCGCGTGGAATGTGCTCAGGGATGAGTGCTGCCGCTTGCCATACCAATGGCCAAGGGCAGCTCGCCCAACAAGGCAACACTGGGTCCTGTGGCAGACCACCTTGTCCAGAGCCTTGCTTGCCTCCAACGGGCCACATCACCCACTACAACAGCCCTTGGGGCCATGGACTGACCGTCTGGAGGACTGGAATTGGTTATTGTCCCCCACCACAGGCCTTTTCCACCGCCGTGGGGCAACCTAGAAACACTTTAGCTCTGAGGGCTCTCCCACCACGTCACGTCGCTACGCACCAGGGCCGTGCCATCCTTCCTGCCCATGGTGGACGGCACCGCTCCCTTCTGGCGCTCTTCGTGCTACGGTTCGCTCCATCACAGGATCTGACAGGGTTCTTCTCACCGGTACTGGCCGTGCCACTGAACCGCCCTCTCCCTCCAGGCCATCCATTCTTCACGTGTGGCAGACAGCTGCCGAGCTCTGCACGGACTACTACGGATGGGTCCCCGATGAGATCGAGGTTCACGGTGACGAAGCCACATTAGCTGATGCTCTGTTGGACGGTCGCCTGTGTGTGATCAGCGATGGATCCTTCAAGAACGAGTTGGGGACCGTGGCGGTTCAAATCCTGGTGAAGCATGGAGGATGCCATCGAATCATCATCCGGTGTCAGACTCCCGGTTTACCCCAGGACCAGAGTCCATACCGCAGCGAGCTCATTGGTCTGTTGGCCGGCATAATGGCGGTTGATTGGCTTCTTGAGCAATGGTTCCCAAACATTTCGGCCGGCCCCAAGGTACGGATTGCTTGTGATGGCCTCTCTGCTATTGAGATGGCTTTCAAAGATCGTCCCCTGTCTCCAACGGATGCTCAGTTTGACCTGGTATCGTCCATTCGGGAAGCGATCCTTCGGTCCTCGGTGGATTGGGCGCCCCAGCACGTGTATGGACATCTCGACAAGTCCAATCTCTTTGATGAACTTTCTTGGTGGGAGAAACGGAAACTTGAGGTGGATGGTATGGCGGTGGAGTACCGTAAGGAACTTGAGACGGCCAATCATCTTATAGCCCCCAACCCTCGTTTTTTCACTGAACTTGCGGCACTGTACGTGGCCGACACCAAACAGTCACGCCTTGATCCCCGGTTCATCCAAGAGTGTGTGACTCTTCCGGCCCTACGCTCCCGCTGGAGGGACAAAGGTACTATCTCCGCTGAAGCCGAGTCTGAGATTGCCTGGGACACAATGGGTCGCGCCATGCGATCTCTTCCTGCAGGACTACAAAGGTGGTCTACTAAACATTGTGTGGGCATGTGCGGCACAGGCAAATTTAAAGTTCTATGGGGTCTGGAGACATCAGCAGCTTGCCCACGCTGCGGCGACTTCAAGGATCATCTGCATGTTCCCCGCTGCCGCGCTGCTTTGGCAACAGCTGAATGGGATCGTCGCACTGCAGCCTTCTCCGCGTGGCTAGACCTGCAACTGACAGGCCCTTCCATCAAAATAGCGATCCTACAGCTTCTTCGGGGCGTTTGCACACCTCCTTCATTTCCCCCAAGGCCCATCTCCTCTTTGGTTCGGCCGGCCTTCTTGGCTCAGCAGGTGATTGGGTCTCAAGGCCTTTTGGAGGGACGCTTTGCCTCATCTTGGCTTCCACTCCAACAACAATATTATGACGAGATAAGATGTCACCGATCTGTCTCTCTTTGGGCGTCCCGCCTCTCACAACAGCTGATCTCCATCGGCTTCTACATGTGGGAGCAACAGAACTCCGTTCAACATTCGGATGATAACGTTCAATTACGTGAACATCACAGTACTGTCAATGAGGGGATTCACTCCCAGTTTGATATGGGTCCCGATGACTTGCCTAAGGAAATTCAACCAATGCTAACATGCCGTCGACGAGTCCTTTGCAAGTCATTGGTAGACAAGGAAGAGTGGCTTAAGTTGCTTCGTCAGGAACGCAGAGATTTCCTTCGCTCCATGAAAGCACCACGCCGCAGTCTGCGGACTATTTTCTCCGCTGGACCCTGCCCAACTTTTTGCGGGACCTTACATGCCCCAAATTCACCCCGCCACGTTGCGGGAGAAGTCTTTACCCCCTTGGGAGACTTGAGCAACTTCTGTTCAAAATACAGATGCCTCATATGGTTCAAACTTGTTGTTGACTCACCGCTTTACAGTACTTGACCTTTACAGCCGAATATTTCACCGGCAATCAAATGCCCATAGAGTAGCATATTAACGATTAATGTCTCAGTTATTATTATTATTATTATTATTATTGTGGATGCTGAAGATCCAGGAACTATAGCTGGAACAGTAGCTGGGACATTTGCTCCAATCTGATTAAGATTGAGCTTCTTCCCATAGTCAACATATTGATTCTGATTCTTCCATTGGGTCTTTGGTAGCAGTCTGTCTGGGCATTTTGGAGACATATGGACTTTGTTGCCACATACATAACATCCTAACCCTAACCCTAACCCTAACCCTAACTGTCTGGGCATTTTGGAGACATATGGACTTTGTTGCCACATACATAACATGCTGCCTTCTTCTTTCCATCCTTTGGTTTCCCCTTTCCTTTTCCTTTACCTTTACCTTTACCTTTACCTTTATTAGGTTGGTCCTTTCCTTGGTAGAGGTTCACTCTAGGATTTTTACTCACTTCCATGTGAATTTTCAACATATCTTGTGCTTTGCTGACCGTCTTTGGATAATAATCCACTTCTCTGCAATAGTTCGTCTGAAGATCCAGCATCAGAGGAGCTGTTCTCGTTCGATCGCTGTTGCATAGAAATCCTGTTGCAAGAACGGCTTCAAAGATATCATCCTTGAACTTGTTTTGAGCAGCAGTATCGGTGCTAACAATAGCAGCATACGCTTTCATCTTGACTGCAAAATCTTGGAACCAGGCCACGCCATATAGATCTTGCAGGACTTCAGCCTGTCTCAAGAATCGTTCCTTGAAATGCATGAAGTTTTCCGTTGTTACATGCTTCATAGCAAAGAACTTTTGATTCGCTTCCCAGAAATCCAAGAAATCATAGTCAGCATCAGCACACTTCTTCATGAATCGTTCAATACGTTTCAAGAGATCCATCGGATCTTCAAGAGTAGTCGTGAAATTGGCTTCACCTTGAAGCTTGATATCCATTGCCTTCGTCACAAACTTCACCATGATGTTTGATTTGACGGTTCTCTTGTTTGTCTCAAAGTAGGCTGATCTTCGCATGTTCTCGTCAAGCTTTGCAGAATAGAGAATCTTGTTTTGAGCCATCTCTGTTTCTCTTGCATCAGCTTCAGTTTGAGTTGGAGCGTTCAATCTTGGAGCAATCGGATTGAAGCCGATCGACTTTCCATCTCAAATTGATTTCACCATGTCTTCTGAACATTTCATTCCAGAAGCTTGGATATAGTCAATCACTCTTTCCTCGGCATCTTTATGACGATCTTACCTTTCCATCGTTTCCATCTTTCGTTGAAAATAGATGTTTCACAACTGTTGAACTCAAATCGCTGTTGACTTTCTGAGGAGTCACACGTCCTCTTCCACCACCGGATGAAGAACGTCCCATTGTCAACGAATCACTCACTCCTTTGTATCTAAGGCAGTGCTGTTCTTGACGTAAATTTTGTTTTGTTGCCTTTTGTGATTGAATGTTAGAATACAGCAAAATTTGCTCTATCGTGAGTGCCTTTAGCGCTCAGAACAAACTCTCTGCGATCTAAATTTGTAATGGATTGTACAACACATTCACAATAATAGTTCTCCTGTTTCTAGGTATACTTTGAGTGAAATTGTTCCTATTTGATTAATATTTGACTTGAATTGATGATTCAATCCCAAAGGTAAGTTCAACGATTTTTCCTTGGAAAATCCCTTGTTTACAGAACTTGATTCGACCTCTACGACAATTCTGTGTTGGATGCAGTACTTTGGGACATCTTGTATTATTCCCTACTGCATTGTACACAACAATCGATATCTCACTTGTATAGGGTCATTCCCTTTTTGTGTGGATATAGATTGTCCTACAGACTTGCGTCCGGCATACTTGCGTC
Source organism: Cylindrotheca closterium (assembly GCA_933822405.4). NCBI lineage: Eukaryota > Bacillariophyta > Bacillariophyceae > Bacillariales > Bacillariaceae > Cylindrotheca > Cylindrotheca closterium. The sequence goes on along the minus strand of CAKOGP040000091.1, from coordinate 55,681 downwards.
GAATCCCGACATCACGATCAAAGTCCGATTGTACATGTCAAAAACTTTGTACTTGAATAGTTTCTTTTTGGAACGTAAAAACTCATATTTCGTTATATTCCAACACACTTCTGCCATTGTGACAATCACCATTGGCAGCAATGGGACATGCTCTCATTCACTGTTTATTTTTGTTTTGTATTTTCATTTTGGACATATACATACTTGTCTGACCTATTCCTGTGGACCAAGAATCAGATCCCTGAACTTGCGAAACTTCTCACCTTGCAATGGCTTAGTCATGAAATCCGCAATCATATCGTCAGTTGGATAGTATTTGATCTTAACATTTCCTTTCTCAACTTGATCTGTGATAAAGAAATAACGAATATCGATAGCTCGGCTTCTTTTGCCCGCGCTCTTGCGACCATTATCTTCCAGTAGAATGGCGCTTTTGTTATCCTGATACAAGATATTCTTCTCGATCAGATACCCTTGCCACTCCATGAACAACTTTGTCCATAGTATCATCATGACAACATTGTCAACAGCAATCAATTCCGCTTCTGTACTGCTTCTGCTGTTTAGCTTTTGCTTCTTTGACATCACTTGAGCTGCACCTCCTCGAAAGGACAGAGTGCCGCCAGTATAGCTCTTGAAATCTGGATGCACTGCAACTGATGCGTTGATCATCCATTTCATGACTTGTAGTGATTCTGCGGAAAGTGTCAGGTGATACAACGATGTACAAAACAAATATCGCATCATGCGAACACACTTCTTCCAATCAGACTCTGTAGGCTCTCAAACTCTCAAGGCAAGAATAGTAATCATTGGATGGATATCCAAACGAGCTCTCTTAGAGACATAAAGTCCCCTTGCAACAGTAGTATGAAAGATCTGACGGTACTCAGCACTGAGTAACTTCCCTTTACCAGCTTCCAGTAAATTGTTACCAGCTGGTGTTTCCTGCTTTGAATCCTTGTTGAACTTGATAGGAAAATCTTCCAACATGTTCTTGACATAGTCGTCCATGCGGATCTTAAGTTTTCCTTTCACCAAGAAATCCAAAGTCATTCCAAGATATCTGTGTATCTTTCCTCTGACGATTGTGCATGCCTTGATCGAACCATATCTCATGTTCAACCACTTAGCAAATTTGCCATTTACTTTCGGATCCATGTGACTTGACATAAGATTGTCAACATGAAATCTGATAGTTTGCTGTTTTTCATCGACAACTTTGTTAGCAACACACGGATCATACGGATTGAAAACAAATCCCTTTGCCTCCAAATCACTTCAAAAACTGATTATAGAATAGGAGGGAACACCAAGGCATACGTACACGCAGGAGATATTACTATCAAGATAATGAAAGCGCGATGCGTTTAGAAAAGAATGGTAGACAGTCTGCGAGCAAAAGATCGCGACACATAGACATCAGATTTTTCTTTATTAAGGATCGCATTAAGAGAGGTGACATTCACCTGCTCTATTGTCCCACGGAGGACATGCTGGCCGATTTCTTCTCCAAGCCACAACAAGGCAGCTTGTACACACGCTTCCGCGACATGGTGATGGGCATTACGCCAGTACCACCCGTGGAAGAGCCCTCCTTGACTTGCCCGACATCTCAGGAGCGAGTTGGAAGTAGTATTTTTTAGGCTGGCGGACAACGTACGGACGGCGAGAATATGACCAAAATGACCAGACCAACTCCATTTCCCGCCGAGATTCAAAACCTCACGCCGGCATACCCGCTCGCCGGCCTTCTATCCGTTAGATTTGAATTCATCAATCATTCATTCACTCACGGTTTCATCAAAATTGCAATGAAAATGAAGGTAAGTTTCGGATGGGCGTTGCATCTCCTCCATACAAGTTTCTTACACAACTCTATTATCGCTCTATGCGCAGTGATGGGACAGATCGAATGAATGTGGTTGCGCTTCTGCAATTCATTTCCCTATCACTATCATGATTCAAGACCTTTCCAAAATTGCTTTCAATGATGCCAACGGGAAAGAGACCTTGATAAACCAACGAGACCCCACCAACTCAAGTAAACCATCTATGATACTACGAAAGATCTACGCTTGGGTCTATTTGGCCTGTATATCCGCGAAGTTTTGAACGAGATTTTGTCATTCTGTTGTTGCCAAAACAACGTTCAGATGTCAACAAGTCAAATGCTCTACATTGCGAATTCACCGACCTGTTATTCTACGAATGAGCTACGTTTGCGTCTTTCTTTCTGCGAAGCATTGAATGAGGTTCTGCCATTCTACGTTGGCAAGATAATTTTTGTAGTGAAACGCATCAATCAACAAAATTCGCTTCGTTACGGGTATTCCTATTCTACGAGCACAACCTCTTCTTCTTTGAGCTTTCTCGATGTGTCATTGCCACCAACGAAAGCACTCCTATAATAGAAAGAGGCGCAATAAATGTCTCTTAGTCTTGGACGAATGCAACGTGGCTCCGTCGCATCAAAGATCATAAGCAGACACCATGCTCGCGATTCCTACGTTTCAATAGATTGGCATTTCAATAAGACTATAGACATACAATTATTCTGATTATTCTAATATTCTTATGACAGATTGATTTGACAGGGGAAGAGAAGAACCTGGTTACCAGGTACTGCTAGTAGTCTCAACCGTTCGTCGTCACAAGTTGTAGCCAAGAAGAAGCAATTCTTCCAAGCACCAAGTTGGTGCATTTGGATCTTGTCTTTGGGAACTCTAATAAAAGGACCTCTTGGGAAAAGGTGCCAATTTAACGGACCTCTTGGGAGAAGGTGTCAAAGCCAATGAAAATAAAAAGGATCTCATTGGCTAGGTGTAATAGAATTCTGCTTACGTATGCGCTGGTTTTCTTCCGACTTGCAACATTTCGATTCCCTACGACAATCATTATTTCGGAGATCCACAATTTTTCACTCCTTTGCGGAGTCTTTGTGACTCCTTTCCTCACGGGACTGCATTTCTGGCGGCAAAATGAGCCAGCAAGGGTCAAATTCAATCCGGTAGGTCCATGTGAAACACTTTGCACGCGTTCTTTTTGCCCAACTTGTGTCTCACTTCTTTTTGAATTTTCCGTTAGTTGTCCGTGTGGCGGAAGAAGGCCAGATGGTTTGGGTGACTCCTAAAAGACCTTGTTCAAGAGAAAATACAAAACAAAATAAACAGTGAATGAGAGCATGTCCCATTGCTGCCAATGATGATTGTCACAATGGCAGGAGTGTTTTGGGATGTGACAAAATATTCAAGTACAAAGTTTTCGACACGTATGATCGGACTTTGATCGTGATGTCAGGATTCTGCATGTATGCCAGACGCAAGTCTGTCAGACAATCTACACAAAAAGGGAATGACCCTATACAAGTGAGATATTGGTGTTGTGTACGGCACAGAAGGGAATAATACAAGATGTCCCAAAGTACTGTATTCAACACAAAGTCCTTGTAGAAGTCAAATCGAGTTCTGTAAACAAGGGATTTTCCAAGGGAAAATTGTTGAACTCACTTTTGTGATTGAATCATCAATTCAAGCCAAACATTAATCAAATAGGAACAATTTCACTCAAAGTATACCTAGACACAGGAGAACTATTGTCGTGAAAGTGTTGTACAGTCGATTACGAATTTAGATTGCAGAGAGTTTGTTCTGAGCGCTAAAGGCACTCACAATAGAGCACATTTTGCTTTATTCTAACATAGAGAGATGATGATGAAAAATCTGATCAAGATCCCAATCCAAATGTCAAATATCAGAATGATGAGGATCTAAATGAAAAGATTCAAGAAATTGAAGAAGACATTTAAAAAGACAGAACAAATCAAAGAAACACGCGAAACATATGAGGAAAATGATGATTTAATTGATCGAATTCAAGATGAAATCAGAGAATTTGAAAATCAAGTCAATGATGTTCGCGAATTTGTGGTGAATTTGGATGATAATGAGAATGAAAATGATGAATCTAGGTCTCCACAGTCCCACGTAGACAACTTTGCTCAGATCAGAATACTGTGAGGTTGTAGTGGTTTGTCCGAGTCGATGTCCTAAAGCTATTTTGAAAGGTCTAACACTATTTGATGAAGTTCCAAAGGCCGAAACTAGGATCATGGCGTCCAATGAGATGTTGGAAAAAATATGCGCACCTTTGTCGTTCCAGAGGGAGTGTAAACTCAAGTTTTCTGCGAAACTATTCAAAAAGCTTCAATGTCACGTTTTATAACAATCAATGTCCCATCAATTTTAAACTACTTATTGTCCAACGGAAATGCAACCAATTGTTAATAGGCAAACATGATCTGAAACTGAAAACACATTCCTCACATCAAAACCCCACGGGAATGATTTCAAACAATGTGTGGGTCCAAACCAAACTTTAATTTGTCGTTACACCGCAGGAGCAATTTCAAATCAATGCCGCTGCTGGTTCACAAGGGACGGATGCAAAGCTCATCCTCTTTCACCCCGCAATCCATCATCCCACAGCAGCAGCATGAGGCAATCAAAAAGAAGGAAGAAGGTTGTGAATGAAATGGAAATTGGCGATGGAAGTGAGGATGATGATCATGGAGTAGGCAACCATAAACTCCATTATGATGATGATAATGATGATGTTGAGGATGCATCGTCTATGCATGATGAGCCAAGTGAAGAGCAGCGCAATGATGAAAACACTACAGAAAGACGCAATGATGAATCTGGACACGAAAGTAATTTTCTAGATATTTCTTTCTTCAAACTTCCCTGTCTACAACAGGCCAAGCTTGAATCGCCACAGAGCCCATTTGACGTTCTGGCGGGTAGCTTCATTGCTCTCAAACATACCTTATTGAAGCATCACTGGTTTCAGTTGTTCTACCGTGAAACTGAAGAGAGCAAGGCTTATGAAGGTATTGGAATTTTCCACGGAAGAGTCCAGATATGGTGGAGAGTATAATGAGGATTTGAGCCGCGGTCCTGCGCGACTGGAAAATGTATTGAAACATAGTCTCAGGCTGTACAAATACGTTGAGGAACAGAAAGCAGTGGACAAAGAAGAGTATCAGCGCAAATTGAAGATCACAATGGCAAATCTCTGTGACAAGAGCGCGCATGTAAGTACAAGACAAAATCAAGAATATGCTGCCCAAGTGACAAACGCATTTGGAATGAATCACAGAAGATCGGCACGAGAGAAACAGCAAGGGGTAGATATAACTCCGCACGTGGCTGGAAGAATTGTCTTCGCAAAGTGTCTGAAAGGCGAGAATATGAACGCAATGGTCCTTGAGGCTGTTGCTCGAGAACTTCTCAGTGAAACTGACAAGGCTGCTTACGATGAAGGTAAACCTATTTCTATCAACTACAGCACGCTCAGAAATTTGATTGCCGATGATGTAGTCAGCAGATGGAAGAAGGAGCACATAGACGAACCACTCAGTGAAGAAAGAGAAAAAGTTGTTCGAAAAACATTTCAGCCAATATCTGAAGCAACATTTGTTCAGAAGAAACGAGGATAAAGTCAGAAGGAATTGGTTCAGTTCAGTTGCTTTTTAAACTTAGTATAGTCCTATTACAAAACTTGCACTGCTCCTCTGTAGTTTTTACCAAAATGATGAACCAACGTTGCTTCTGCAGTCACTCAAATCTGCACTGAAATCAGAAGATTGACTCGTACGACTGTTGTATTATGCCTCATGCGCGAGTGTCGCGCATATAAGTTGTCTACATGGGACTGCGGAGACCTAGAATCTGACAATAATTTGGACAAATCTAGTGACAAGGATAATTATGAAAATGATGAAGTGAATAAAGAGGACATATTCAGTCCAAGGAAAACCGGGAGTTGTAAATTTATGTTCAAGATGGAATAAAAATGAGACCAGCCAAATGTAATAATCTGTATCGACCAAGGTATAATCAACAATACCTGAATCGAAAGAAACCGGAGTGCAATTTGTTAAAGAACAGGAGTGCAATGAGAAAAAAGGAAAAAGTCAAGAAATTGAAAGGTTATTTGAATGAAATAATTTCAATGAAGGAAAATTCAAGGAAAAGGATTCCAAAAAAAGAGTCAAATTACAATCTACGATTCCAACAGGTTGGAAGTGACAAGAAAACGAAATACGGAAAAGATAAGGCAAATCTGATTGCGCGATTCATGCAACAAATCAAGGATAAAGTTCAAAATGAAGGCGTATCATTTATTCAACAATACTACCTAAATAAGGGACTGAAATTATTCAAAGAAGAAGGTAATAAGGCTGTGATGAAAGAACTTGGTCAATTGATACAAAGAGAATGTTGGGAACAAATTCATGTTGAAGAAATGACTGATTTGGAAAAAAAGAAGAGCCCAAGTTGCTATGATGTTATTAGCTGAGAAAAACACTGGAGAAATAAAAGGAAGATGTGTATACAAAGGAGATGGAAGTTATCTGCAGGCAATGATTATAGGGATTTTAATGGCTAATGGTTGATAGAAGAGTTTCATTGTGCCAAATTTAATCAAGTTCTGTAAACAAGGGATTTTCCAAAGGAAAATTGTCAAACTTACTTTTGTGATTGAATCATCAATTCAAGCCAAATTAGTAATCAAATAGGAACAATTTCACTCAAAGTATACCTAGACACAGGAGAACTATTGTTGTGAAAGTGTTGTACAATCGATTACAAATTTAGATTGCAGAGAGTTTGTTCTGAGCGCTAAAGGCACTCGCGATAGAGCACATTTTGCTTTATTCTAACATTCAATCACAAAAGGCAACAAAACAAATTTACGTCAAGAACAGCACTGCCTTATCTACAAAGGAGTGAGTGATTCGTTGACGATGGGACGTTCTTCATCCGGTGGTGGAAGAGGACGTGTGACTCCTCAGAAAGTCAAGAGCAACTCGAGTTCAACAGTTGTGAAACATCTATTTTCAACGAAAGATGAAAACGATGGAAAGGCAAGATTGTTGTACAAAGATGCCAAAGAAAGAGTGATTGACTACATCCAAGCTTCTGGAATGAAATGTTCTGAAGACATGGTGAAATCAATTCGAGATGGAAAGTCGATCGACTTCAATGCAATTGCTCCAAGATTGAACGCTCCAACTCAAACTGAAGCTGTTGCAAGAGAAACAGAGATGGCCCAAAACAAGATTTTCTATTCTGCAAAGCTCGACGAGAACATGCGAAGATCAGCATACTTTGAGACAAACAAGAGAACCGTCAAATCAAACATTATGCTTAAGTTTGTGACGAAGGCAATGGATATCAAGCTTCAAGGTGAAGCCGATTTCATGACTACTCTTGAAGATCTGATCAAACTCTTGAAACGTATTGAACAATTCATGAAGAAGAGTGCTGATGCTGAGTATGATTTCTTGGATTTCTGGGAAGCGAATCAAAAGTTCTTTGCTATGAAGCATGTAACAACGGAAAACTTCATGCATTTCAAGGAACGATTCTTGAGACAGGCTGAAGTCCTGCAAGATCTATATGGCATGGCCCGGTTCCAAAATTTTGCAGTCAAGACGAAAGCGTATGCTGCTATTGCTAGCACCAATACTGCTGCTTAAAACAAGTTCAAGGATGATATCTTTGAAGCCGTTCTTGCAACAGGATTTCTGTGCAACTGCGATCGAACAAGAACAACTCCTCTGATGCTGGATCTTCAGACAAACTATTGCAGAGAAGTGGATTATTATCCAAAGACGGCCAGCAAAGCACAAGATATGTTGAAGATCATGGATGTGATTAAAATCCCGGGAGTGAACCTCTACCAAGGAAAAGACCAACCTAATAAAGGTAAAGGTAACGGTAACGGTAACGGTAACGGTAACGGTAACGGTAACGGTAACGGTAACGGTAAAGGTAAAGGTAAAGGTAAAGGTAAAGGTAAAGGTAAAGGTAAAGGTAAAGGTAAAGGTAAAGGAAAAGGAAAAGGAAAAGGAAAAGGGAAACCGTAGGATGGAAAGAAGGCAGCATGTTATGTGTGTGGCAATGAAGACCATATGTCTCCAAAATGCCCAGACAGACTGCTACCAAAGATCCAATGGAAGAATCAGGATCAATATGTTGACTATGGGAAGAAGCTCAACCTTAATCAGATTGGAGCAACTGTCCCAGCTACTGTTCCAGCTATAGTTCCTGGAACTTCAGCGTCCACAAGTGGAGCATCAAGTGTTGCAGGAAGCGTTAACACACCTTTGCGACTTGCTGGTACTACAGGTAATCAAATGATTTAAGTTCCTTCGCAGCTCAATGCAGATTCCAACTCAAGGTGGCGGCACTGTTACTGTCCCTTATTCTATGAATGCTAACGGTGAGATTGCACTCAGTGGAATAGAACTCAGCCGACAAGGCTTCTCAAGTGCGCCAAGGATTCGATGCAACTCAAGCTCGAACTCCGCAAGCCATGAAAACTGGACATTTTGATATGTCAAATGTCTTTCACCATGCTATCAAGGGAAAGGATGAGAATGACAATGATGTCTATCTTATTCCATGTCCTGCTGGTACGACAAATGTCAAACTTCAAGCCGACTGGCACTATGCTAGTGAAAACAAAGATTTGCCTGATCTTGCTACTGAAGCAGATCAAGGTCTGCAGTTTATTCAAAGCCGCAGAAAGGAACAAGATCCATTTGGGTTGTACGATCATGTCATCATGGACAGTGGTTGTACAAACACCACCATTTGTAATGATGAGCTTATGCATGGACTCCGTCACGCTGAGAAAGAACTTGACATGCACACTAACGTGGGCAGCAGAGTTCTAGAGGAAGAAGGTTTTCTAGGAAAATTTCCACCTCCAGTTTATCACAATGAAGATGGAATTGCCAATGTACTTGCTATGCGCAAGATGATTGCTGCGGGATACCGCATTACTATGGATACTGATACTGACAATGCTTTTATTGTGCATTGTGATGGAAACAGAAAGATGCGATTTGTTAATCGTAAGGGTGTGTATGTGTTGGAGCAACTTGGAGCGAATGTCGAACCAGGTGCCAAAGAGACAAGTGCGATGTACCGTCGCCAGTTAAACAACTTAAATAATCAACCCCATTTCGAACTTTCTTCAAACAGACAGAATGGATATGCTGGACTCGAGATGACCTCCAAGATGGCAACCGTTCGAAAGAACAAGGAAGGATTCACTCCAAGACAAGTCAAGGCTGCAATGGAAGCGAGAAGTGCAATGCACATACTCAATGCTCCAAGCACCAAAAGTCTGAAGTATGCGATCCGATCTGGTCTCATCAAGAACTGTCCTATCACTGAAGAAGCGATCAATCATGCCGAAGCAATCTTTGGACCTGACGCCTCTACATTGAAAGGCAAGTCAACAAGACCAACTCCGAAGAAGACATATGACGACTTCTTAAGTCCACCAGCGGAATTATATCAGCACAATCGATCTATTACTGTCTGTATTGATCACATGGAGATCGAGAATGCTAAGTTTCTCACCTGCATTGATACCACTGTGTGTTATCGCTCATGTATTCCTGTGCAGAACCTGAAGACTGACCCTGTATTTGAAGCATTGGATAAGATATTCTGCCGCTACAACAAGGCAGGCTTTCAAGTGAAGATCATCAAGTGTGATCGGGCGTTCATTCCTCTCACGGATGATATGCTAGACAATATGGGTGTTACTATTGACCCGACTGCAGCTGGAGACCACGAGCCTACCGCTGAGCGAAACAATAGGATGTTGAAAGAAAGAGTCAGAGTAGCTCTTGCACGCTTACCCTACAAAGTGGTCCCAAAAGTGATCACTGAATGTCTTGGACGTCGAGCCGCCAAGTTATTGAATGTCTTTCCCCAGAAAGACAGTAAGTATCTCATCACATTTCAGTCCGCAGCAACTCATTGATAATGTCAGTATCAACTACAAGAGTGACATGGTTGCTGAACTTGGACAATATGTTCATGCAATTGGGACGGATTCCAACAATTCGATGGAACCCCGAAGTATTGAAGCGATCTACATTGCACCTACGAAGGGACACCGTACTGGGCACCGAGTGCTCAACCTCAATACTAAGAAGATGATTTCCCGACCCAAGGTCGTTGTACTACCCGGCCGTTACCAATCAAGTAATCCAGCGTGTTGAAGCTTGGGCTGCTGCCAAAGGTGTTACTTCCCTGAAGTTCTTCAATAAGAAGAGAGATTTAAAGACATTTCAAGCCTGAAAGGTCTCAAGTAGCAAAAGTCACTTAATCTGGGCAAAAGTATGCGCAAGCTGCAATGTCTGGGCTGAACCTTTCTCAAGTTCCAAAGAAACCAAGAGAATGGCTTTTGAGCAGGAGTGGCAGTTCTGCCAATAAGAACAAGAATCGAGTTGCGCCAAGACGCAAGCATCGAGAGAGAGAATTGAAACTGTTGAAGAACAAGTTAAAATCTGGTATTCGTACCAAAGAAGGAAGTTGCAGTACTAAAGACAGTAAAGCTATCCTTGAAGCAAAGCACAATTTTTGTTTCCAACAGATTGGGAATAAGATGAAAGCTGATTATGAAGAGCGCTCGTTGCATGATGCAGATCAAGGCCAAGTTTGATACTGATGAAGGTCTGATGAAAGCTGATAATGAAGAGCACCACGCTATTCTGATCGCTTGTTACATGATGCAGATCAAGGCCAAGTTCAATACTGACAAAGGTCTGAACTTCATTCAACAGTATTACATCAATCAAGGACTGAAGAAGTTTGGTGATGATGGAAAGGATGCTGTGGATAAGGAATTGAGACAAATGCTCCTGAGAGATTGTTTCACTCCCAAATTTGTGAAAGACATGACCGCTTCTGAGCGAAAGAAGGCCCAATCAGCGATGATGTTACTCGTGGAGAAGCAATTTGAAAAGACGATTAAAGGTCGCCTAGTATACCGAGGCAATGGAACTCATGATTGGTTATCGCGAGAGGACACTGCAAGTCCAACTGCTTTGCAGGAAGCAATCACCACTATTTGTGTTATTGATGTAGAGATATAATGACGATGGACATGCCTAACCCTTTCATTCAAACTTATATGCCCAAAGCTAAGGAAGGAGAAGATCGTGTCTACATGAAAATCACTGGCATGATGGTCCAGATATTGATTGACATGGCCCCAGAGTATTGCAAATACGTTGTATTAGAGAACAGAAAGCGAGTAATCTATGTGCGGGTACTACGTGCTATATATGGGATGTTGCAATTGAGCCCCCTATTCTATAATCAGTTTTGAAGCGATTTGGAGGCAAAGGGATTTGTTTTCAACCCGTATGACCCGTGTGTTGCTAACAAAGTTGTTGATGAAAAACAGCAAACTATCAGATTTCATGTTGACGATCTTATGTCAAGTCACATGGATCCGAAAGTAAAATGACAAATTTGCTAAGTGGTTGAACATGAGATATGGTTCAATCAAGGCAGTTCCAATTGTCAGAGGAAAGATACACAGATATCTTGGAATGACTTTGAATTTCTTGGTGAAAGGAAAACTCAAGATCCGCATGGACAACTATGTCAAGAACATGTTGGAAGATTTTCCTATCAAGTTCAACAAGGATTCAAAGCAGGAAACACAAGCTGGTAACGATTTACTGGAAGCTGGTAAAGGGAAGTTACTCAGTGCTGAGTACCGTCAGATCTTTCATACTACTGTTGCAAGGGGACTCTATGTCTCTAAGAGCTCGTTTGGATATCCATCACACGATTACCATTCTTGCCTCAAGAGTCCGAGAACCTACAGAGTCTGATTGGCAGAAGTGTGTTCGCATGATGCAATATTTGTTTTGTACATTGTTGTATCACCTGACACTTTCCGCAGAATGAAATGGATGATGGACGCATCATTTGCGGTGCATCCAGATTTCAAGAGCCATACTGGCGGCACTTTGTCCTTTGGAGGAGGTGCAGCTCAAGTGATGTCAAAGAAACAAAAACTAAACAGCAGAAGCAGTACGGAAGCGGAACTGATTGCTGTTGACGATGTTGTCATGATGATACTATGGACGAAATTGTTCATGGAGAAGAAAATCTTGTATCAGGATAGCAAAAGCGCAATTCTACTGGAAGAGAATGGTTGCAAGAGCGCGGGCAAAAGAAGCCGAGCTATCAATATTCGTTATTTCTCTATCACAGATCAAGTTGAGAAAGGAAATGTTAAGATCAAATACTGTCCAACTGACGATATGATTGCGGATTTCATGACAAAGCCATTGCAAGGTGAGAAGTTTTGCAAGTCCAGGGATCCACAGGAATAGGTCAGACAAGTATATATGTTCAGAAGATACAAAACACAAATAAACAGTGAATGAGAGCATGTCCCATTGCTGCCAATGGTGATTGTCACAATGGCAGGAGTGTGTTGGGATATGACGAAATATGAGTTTTTACGTTCCAGAAAGAAACTATTCAAGTACGAAATTTTTGACATGTACGATCGGAATTTGATCGTGATGTCGGGATTTGAGGCAAGTGTGCCGGACGCAAGTCTGTCGGACAATCTACATCCACACAAAAAGGGAATGACCCTATACAAGTGAGATATCGGTGTTGAGTACAATGCAGTAGGGAAGAATACAAGATGTCCCAAAGTACTGTATTCAACATAGAATTGTCATAGAGGTCGAATCAAGCTCTGTAAACAAGGGAATTTCCAAGGGAAAATTGTTGAACTTACTTTTGTGATTGAATCATCAATTCAAGCCAAATATTAATCAAATAGGAACAATTTCACTCAAAGTATACCTAGACACAGGAGAACTATTGTCGTGAAAGTGTTGCACAGATGAAGGACAAGATATGATGTCTTTGGATATTCCAAATGCGTTTATTCAAACTCAAATGCCAATGGATGCAAAATCGAGAGTGATGATGAAGATCACTGGATTATTGGTTGACATGATGATACAACTGGAGCCAAGGTATTGTGATTACGTTGTAATTGAAATCGGCAAACGAGTGATTTATGTGAGAGTATTACGAGCCATCTATGGGATGTTAGAAGCCTCTATGCTCTGGTACAAAAAGTTGAGAGGAGACATGGAGAAAAATTGTTTTATTTTCAATCCATACAATGGATGTATTGCCAACAAGATTGTGAACGGCAAACAACAAACTATTCGATTTCATGTGGACGATCTTTCAAGCCACATCGATCAAAAAGTGAATGATGATTTTTGTGAATGGATGAATCAAAAGTATGGTTCAATCAAACCAGTCAAATCTAAGCAAGGAAAAATTCAGGAATATTTGGGAATGATCCTAGATTTCAGTAAAAGGGGGAAAGTCAAAGTCCGAATGGATGACTATGTTAATCGAATGTTGAATGAATATCCTGTGAAGTTCAAGGAATGATTTGTTATCAATCGGAAAAGGAGAAAAATTGGATGATGAAAAACATGAAACTTTTCATACATTCATTGCGAAAGGATTATTTCTGAGTAAGAGAGCAAGATTGGATATTGCTCCAACTATTTCAGTACTTTCTACAAGAGTACAGAAACTAAATGAAACTGATTGGAAGAAGCTAATGAAGCTGATGTATTATCTGAATGGAACAAAGGGAATGCACCTGACGCTGAGTGCAAAAGATTTACGAACTTAAAAGGCAACAATACCTGGACAGCTAAATCGCAGTCAATTGAACAGGTAGATTGCAGGCGGCAGTGGATCGCTTACTTCTAACAGTGACAAATAGAGGGTACCAGTAGCTGGGTCAGAACCAGCTTGTCACATTTTTGGGCACATATTGGATAAATGGGATTTACAAATCAGCTCACGACTACCAGTTTCTACGTACATTTACATGTCGTCAGCTGGTCGCACCGCAAATTTTGCATTGCGGGAGTCTGCAAGACGTTTGATAGAATCGACCAACTTGAAGGAGTGGTAAATTTTAAAAGGGGCAACCTTTCCTCCCCTGAATATTCTTCAGATCATTATTTTGTGCGTGTAGAAATGCTATGTTACATTTTGCGTGAACGGCAGGTATGTTTAACAATACACCATTTAGCGCACTTTTGATTGCGTCCACTGTGTCAAAAACCACAATTAGGACGTGAAAAATCGTTTAGGTTTCCAGCAAGTTCAAAAGAATCATTGGAGTCCACAAAAACTTGTTTGGGTTCACAAAAATCGTTTTTCACAAAAAATTGTTGGAGTCACAAAAAATGGTTTTGAGTCACAAAAAATTGTTTGGAAAAATTGATTGGACAAATCAGCTTGCCGTAAACGATTTCTTCTTACAACAAGCTATTTTATGTCATCCTCTTTGGTACTTGATGGTCTAATGTTGCTCTCATGTGACTAATGTTGCTCTCATGTGACTACTAGTCTAGGGTTTAGCAAAATCATATTGTGCTTCACTGTTTCGTTGAATTTCACATCGTTCACATTAGTAGTACAAACCAGGAAAAGCTGCAAGACACTTTCTTCTTGCTTCAAAAACCACGATCCATGTATGTATCATTTATTGATTCATTTCATTTTGATATCTTTTGCGGTGAATTCTTAGCCTGCATTTTACTTGACATCGTTGCTTGATGCCTTTGTATGCTATCCTTCTAGATACAAATTCAACAAACAAACAATTGGAATTTGTTCAAAAATTACCTAATAGTACATCGTTGAACATTTGTTTTCATTTTCCTCAAACAATTAATTTCTAGCTTCATTAGAATTGAACTATGAAAAGTAGGTTTATTGTTACATTTAAAAAGTATGTTTGCTGGTTTTGAAATTCCATAAATTTCCATGATGTCAAATTTGTATGGAGGAAGTCAAATTGAAATGCTGCATGATATTACTCCTGTACTCTGCAGGCGCTAGCTTTAGTCCAATATCCTTCCACCTTCAACAATGCCAGCATTTGTCCCTTCTCTATTACCTCTAGCTGTTGACCCAGCGTTGGTGGGCATGTTGATGATGTGATCAACCATCAACTCTTCATCAGGGGATACGAGAGACTTGCCAAACACCAGAGTGGTGAATAATAATCAGGCAGATCCAGAATAGTGGAAGTTCACTCTAAGCATGGCAATCCATTGAAATTCTAAAATAAGCATCAGCTAGAACTCACCAACTTGTCCATTGATTCAATTTCTACTATCAGACTTGCCTTGGCCATGACCCAATTGCTCATGAGTATTTATTGGTTGATGCCACATTGTAAGCATTGCAATCGATTGAAATTTGAAAAGACTCATCAGCTAGAACTCACCAACTTGTCCAGTTATCCAAGTTCTACTCATCAGAAATGCCTGGGCCATGACCTAATCCGTCACCATAACGTAGTTATTGATTGGTACAATCATTATATTGGACCCATATGGTGGAAGCACATTATAAGCATGATGATCGATCAAAATTCCACAACAAACATCAGCTGGAACTCACCAACTTGTCCATAGATTCAAGGTCTACTCATCAGAATTGCCTTGGCCATGGCCCAATCGGCCACCATAAGGTACCAGTGCAAAACGTGTTGTTGTTTGTTAGCAATTGTCGTTCGTAAAAACGGCGTAATCACCCCTTCGAAGTTGCCAAGCTTGAACGACAAGGTTCCATAAAAATCCAAGCAGATCAGCAGGAAGCTTGTTATTTAAGGAGTCTACATGCTGATTGGCTAGTTTCTTTCAATTTCGTTCATCACGTAGCATACGTAGAATAGTACCATAAAAAAGACACTGATTTAGCCCATTCTTCTTCAAATCTCCCACCAATAAAATAGAAAGAAACATGGGGAAGTCAAGCAAGAGGCGTATGCAAGTAGTTCCAGAGGGGTCAGATGTAGAGACCAAGCGGATCAGAAGACCGATTGTTGAAGAAATGGCCAGGATGCTCATTGATCTCCAAGCCAGAGCGCTTTCTTTTAAGGATCATTATGGTGAATACAAGATTAGAATGATGCATCCAAGTATCGACATCAAGCGATCGGATATCATACCTTTGATCTCCAAGCCAGAGCGCTTTCTTTTAAGGATCATTATGGTGAATACGGAGCTTTGTTTGAACAAAAGCAGAAACTCTATCCGTGGTTGACAAGGGACATGGTGACAGGCAAGAAAACAAGAATCCTTAAGCAACAGAAAGTGAAAGCTGTTACAGTGGCACAGCAACAGGAGGAGGAGCACAAGAAGAAAGTGGGCCGCCCAAAGGGATCAACCAAACAAGCCAACAAGGATGTGGCAAAGAAAAAAGATTTGGCATCCAAGTATCGACATCAAGCGATCGGATATCATACCTTTGATCCACAAAGCGTGGACTGGATCCTTCGCTCGGAAAGAACAAAATCTCCATGCCATCATCGCAAGAGGATGGTACCATCTTGACATGAGACTGTTGAAAGACACAGATATCTTGAATACACGGGTGGCTCATGTCAACACTCCCGAACGAACCACTGCAGCATCGGACGATTCTGGAACTCCACAAACTCCCAGAACAGCAGGAACTCCCAAATTGGTTGATTGTAATGCTACTGCTGACAACATTGGACCCTTAGCGCTCCTCAACATGAATGTTGGCAATAGCGAAGTCATGATTGATCTTGTTCAATATATGCGCAAAAATGCTGGCGCCCAAGAGGCTCTGCAAGAGCGCAAGAGAAAGGTTACTCTATGCGGCAACGCCCATGAAGGGTTCTTGAAAGATTCAAGATTCACTGCTGGGGGCATCTTCAAGAGCGGCCAAGTCCATCTGGGAGAAAACGTGCTGGCAGCTTGCAAAGAGATGGAGGCCAAGAAGATGGAGGGATCGCTGAACCCAATTCGGAAATCCATTGGTGCTTTGCCATATGGTTCAGCGTTTGGAAGACAAAGGCAGACAATATCCCAAAGCGGAAGGATCTCCAGATTGCATTGATGGAACGATATCTTCTTGATCAAGGCAAAGATGAGATGTATGTAAATATGGTCTTTGCAGAAAGAGCCAGCATCGCAGCAGAAACAGAAGCTGTTATAGAGGAAGGATCTGATGGGGATGGATTGTTGGCTGATTGTCGTCTTGATATGACTGCAGTTGCAAATGGTAGTGAGAATTCCATGATGGTTGAGCTCTGATTTTGAGAATTTGAGACTACACCGAAAATCTGTTCTTTTTTCACATATCTCTAGTACATTTTTGCGTAAAATTGCATTTGTCGTTTGTGGCCAAAAATTGACCTTCAGCCGAGCTCGCAATTATAGACCTACCAGCATTCTTACTACATCTTGAGGTAGATTGGACATTTCTAGACAAGGCCAAGGGGTGGAGAAGCTACTCTAAGTGATCTGGTAAACTCAAAATCTTGGTTGGAAAACGGACAGATTACGCCGTTTTTACGAACGACAACACGTTTTGCACTGGTAGTTATTGATGGGAACAATCATTATATTGGACCTATATGGTGGAAGCACATTGTACACATGACGATTGATCATAATTCCATAACAAGGATCAGCTTGAACTCATCGATGAGTAGAATTGCCTCCAATCGCTCACCAATATGTATTTGCTGATTGGGACAATCAATATACAGGGTCTGATTTGTGGAAGCACATAATGGCAAGCATGAAGATGGATCAAAATTCCATGATGGGACGTTCTTCAGCCGGTGGTGGAAGAGGACGTGTGACTCCTCAGAAAGTCAAGAGCAATTCGAGTTCAACAGTTGTGAAACATCTATTTTCAACGAAAGATGAAAACGATGGAAAGGCAAGATTGTCGCACAAAGATGCTGAAGAAAGAGTGATTGACTATTGTTAGAATAAAGCAAAATGTGCTCTATCGTGAGTGCCTCTAGCGCTCAGAACAAACTCTCTGCAATCTAAATTTGTAATCGACTGTACAACACTTTCACGATAATAGTTCTCCTGCGTCTAGGTATACTTTGAGTGAAATTGTTCCTATTTGATTAATGTTTGGCTTGAATTGATGATTCAATCACAAAAGTAAGTTCAACGATTTTCCCTTGGAAAATTCCTTGTTTACAGAACTTGATTCGACCTCTACAACAATTCTATGTTGGATGCAGTACTTTGGGACATCTTGTATTATTCCCTACTGCATTGTACACAACATCAATATCTCACTTGTATAGGGTCATTCCCTTTTTGTGTGGATGTAGATTGTCTGACAGACTTGCGTCCGGCATACTTGTGTCGGATCCCGACATCACGATCAAAGTCCGATTGTACGTGTCAAAAACTTTGTACTTGAATAGTTTCTTTTTGGAACGTAAAAACTCATATTTCGTCATATCCCAACACACTCCTGCCATTGTGACAATCACCATTGGCAGCAATGGGACATGCTCTCATTCACTGTTTATTTTTAGTTTTGTATTTTCATTTTTGAGCAATGGATGATCGACGCATCATTTGCGGTGCATCCAGATTTCAAGAGACATAGTAGTTTTTATTGTTTTGTTGCTGTGATTGGCCTCTGCCTTGATAGTTTTGTCCTGGCTGAAAGCGGCCAGTTTGGGAGCATCCACTGTGCTGGC
Source organism: Cylindrotheca closterium (assembly GCA_933822405.4). Taxonomy (NCBI): domain Eukaryota; phylum Bacillariophyta; class Bacillariophyceae; order Bacillariales; family Bacillariaceae; genus Cylindrotheca; species Cylindrotheca closterium. The sequence goes on along the minus strand of CAKOGP040000091.1, from coordinate 37,231 downwards.
CATTGAATCCACGGCCTCTGCCACCATTGTTGGGGTTTCTTGGCTGAAATTGTCCTTGGTTCTGTTGCTGGGAACTGCCTCCACATTGAAAACCTTGTGAATTCCCTTGAAAATATCTTGGAGAGTTTGAGGTTCTTGAACATGGTTGATGACCAGCATTGCTTGGTCGAACACCAAAACGACTTTGGTGAAGGCCTCTACCGCCTGTGCGATTACCAGGTCGAGTTTGACAATGAGAACTCTCCTGCATAAGTTTCTTCCTGTCCACTGTTCTTTTCTTTTGTGTCATCCAACTGACAATATCTTTCCACGTAATATTATCGTTGTTCGCCAGATCATTTCGCGAATTGATAAAATCTCCCTGCCAATCAATTGGAAAGGAGCAAAACAGTGCCAGCTTTCTCTTCCAAATTTGACCCGGAACGTTCTCATCGTTCACGTTGGAACAATTTCCAGGAAGCATATTGTGATGCATAAATAGGGTCTTCAAGTTTTTTGATCAAATCAAACAGCAATTGCTTATGTGTGAGAGAGTATACTCTTGTAGTCTTCAATCTAAGCCTCATGGCTATTCTAATAGTGAACCAGCCTAGAAGAAGAGATAGGAATGGGTCACAACAAAAGTTATAGAGTCTCTCAAAAAGCCACAGAAAGGAGTGACGTAAGAGTTAGGCCTAAAGCTATGTCTGTACCTCCAAAGGGTCTAATCTAGTTCCAAGGTCACTCCAAGGTCATTACAGTGAGTTTTGGATTTTGACTCATCTCCGGGTTCCTGTGATGGATGGTACGGGAGCTGAATCATCATTATCAATCAATCAAATTAAGATAGACTTGGCTATGAATCAAGTTAAGGTTGGTCTTGCGATAAAACCAAAACACGCTTTTGCTCTCAGAATTCCAGCTGCCGTTTGTATATATTTTCTTGTATTGAGGATCCAAAAGCAAGCACCTTTGGTTAGCAATCGACATGCTCAGCTCTTCTTGAACCGCGACATGAAATCGAAGTATCCAAGTTTTTGTTCGACTGAGAAGGGTTCGTTGCACTCTATTGCCCTTGAGATGTTTCACTATTCCAATCCTCCTGGGTCTTCCGCAGTTCAAAAGCTTCGTCATGTACTGAACCTGAATCCATCTTTTCATACGAATTTTCCTCGGCGATTGTTCAAATCCAATCAGAAGTCATTGGCTTCTATGCTCTTGGGCTACGGTCTCAAACAGGAAAAAAACTTCCCGACTTATTTAAATTGCTCAGATATCACCTTGGTAGAAACCTTGTTTCGCCCTTTGTGCCCTATTGAAAATCCGTTGTTTTTCAATACCAGTCGCATAATAATTCAGAGTGAGCAAATTCTCAGTCCACGGCTAGGCGACTGTCATGCATCGCCAAATTGTATTATAGTAGAGTTTTCGGATTATAATTACAGAATGTTACAGGAAAAAGGATGGAGCAATTCCACAATTATGTTGCCGATCATGCATCAACATCCAAGTCGACTAGTCCCATCAGATGAACCTTTTCAACTGGTTTCATTTGCCAATCGCTCGATAGATGTCTCCTTTTTTGGGCTCATGACAGCACGACGAGAAAAGCTACAAAAAGAGAAAAGAAAATTCTTAAAGCAGAATCCCAACCGAACAGTGACCTTGAAAGTATCATTGGACTCTCAAGCCATGGCAAAGGCCTATGCCGACTCGAAAGTATGTCTTGTTGCACACTCGTACACTTCAAAGTCAGGAGGTGAGTATCACCGACTATCAGAATTCTCACCGTTTGGGTGCATACCGGTTGTCGAAGAATTTGCAGATTCCATTGGAATCGACCGGTATGAAAAATGTGGGCGGGTCATTTTTACAAAGTTCTCGGACTTATTTCGAAATGTTGACGACACTTTGCATTCAATTGACGCTAGGGACTACGAGGGACCGGATGAATTTTCTCATGTCAGATGGTGGAACAAGGGAGTGCGCTGGGGGTCACTGCTTCACAGTCTAATTGGCAAGGCGACCATGTCTGTTTTGAGATAAAGTGCCTTTGTGACTATTTCCACAACGCTGTCTAAACGTTATCATGTCAAATTTTCCTCTTCAATTCGAAATTCAAGAGATGATGGGTTGTGCATGGATTTTCGAAAATTGGAGGTTTTGATCAAGCCATTTCACTTAACCATAGAGTAGGCTACCAATAGGTCATGTCTTCCATGGGCTTTTGTAACTCTTAGCAAAGGCAACTTCCTTCCTACAACCAGCAATGAAGGCTTTGGGAAGAACGGATGCTGCAAGAAGCTCAATATTATAGCTGACACTTGCATCAATAGTACATGTATCATCAGTGGAAAGCTGGTTGAGAACATTGATGTGGCAATCTCTGCGAAAGACGATGATCAATCACAGACACTTGAGAAGGAGCAGATTGCACAACAGTGAATTATACTCTGTTGTACTGTGATTTGATTGATTTATCATGTCTCATCAACATTGATGACAACAAGTGATGAAAAATATTGGATAATAGGGTTTGGCTTGTTGAAGACATTAAATATGTAGCGAGTCTAATATATGGACACTTGCGAATCAATGGATGATAAGGTTCCAAACTTCAGAGAAGACTCAAAGCTAAGGCCAAAGCTCTTCATGAGCAAATAGGAAACAAGATCTGAAACAATTTTGTATGTTCATTGATTTCTTGAAAAGGAACATGCATGGCTCTTTGATTGAATTGTGAGCATCATCATAATCAAAGTTTTCTTAACCGTCCATCTGCCACTCAGCCTACAAAAAGGTGCATGAGTGAAATTGCTCCTGTTTCATCATGATTGGCTTGAATTGATGGTTCAATCACAAAAGTGAGTTGAACAATTTCCCTCTGGGAAATCCCTGGTTTACAGAACTCAATCCAACTTCTGAGGATTTATATTCCACTTGTATAGGGTCATTTGACTCGTGTGTGGATATTGCTTGTCAGACAGTCTTGCATCAAATGTTGACATCATAATCAAAATCCGATCATGTGTGTAATTGAATAGTTTTTCCAAGGAACGTAAAAACTCAAAATTTGTATATATATATATAACTGAATCATTAATTGGTATTCCTCTACAGCCGTATTACACCGGCAGTTGGATACTCTAAAAACTCAAAATTTGTCATATCCCAACACACTACTGCCTTGTGACAATCACCATTGGCTGAAATGGGACATTCTCTCATTCTGTTTTTGTATTCTTGTTTGAGCATATACATACTTGTCATACCTACTAGTCCTTTGGACCAAGAATTAGATCTCTGAACTTGCAAAATTTCTCACCTTGCAACTGCTTGGTAATGAAATCCCAATTATATTCAGTTCATCAGAGAGGGGGTGTTTATGGTATTTTTGAACAGACTTTGGTTGGTCCCCCCAATGATCTTGCCCCATCATACAGTCCAAATCAATTTTTGGAAACTCGCCGTAGATTTGCGTAGAATCCAAGTTTCTGGTAGGATGTGTGACAAATCATGCCTAGAATAGTACCTTTAAATTTTCGTAGAAATTGTACCAAATGGAAGAAACACAAAACTTCCATTTCCATCGTCACCCTCCTGGAGGCTTGTTGGCATCAGCAAAAAAAACCTTATGCATTGAAGAAGAACAAAATCAAAAAAATCCATGCACAACGAAAGATTGCACCATTGAAATCTACCGAAAATTGTGAACTTTGATAGACTTGCAGTCATTGTCCACCAAGAGGAAATGGATGCAGAACTAATGATATCTTTGTATTATACCTATCTCTCTTCTTTGTACAAAGTGGCCTGAGCGCATTTGTTTCTTTGGTCTCCAAAATGGCCACTGAAGCACACAAACATTTTCTTGACAGTTGTTTTCATAAGGTTTTTGAACTCTTTAGGAAGTGGAAAGGAAAAAGGCTTGAACCATTCTGCAGAGATTGCTTCTCTCATTATTGCAAAGGCCTTGCCACCATCTGATGGTTGTTTGTACGGTTTGAGCCCCTTGCCTCTTGGCTATTATTTTTTGAATCGTTTTGAACTTCCATAAATTTCTGTGATGTCGAATTTGTATGGAGGAATTCAAATTGAAATGCTGTACTCCGCAAGCGCTAGCCTTGGTCCAATATCCTTCCACCTTCAACAATGCCAGCATTTGTCCCATCTCTACTACCTCTAGCTGTTGACCCAGCGTTGGTAGGCATGTTGATGATGTGATCAACCATCAACTCTTCATCAATTCTTGTCATCGATTAATTTGTTTTTGGCAATAGGAGTGCCACTTTCAATAGGGCCATTTCCTTCCTAATAGTGGGTCATTTGCGCAACCATTTAATCTCCTTGCCACCTTGAGGATGATGATATTGTCAAAAGGCAAGATTTGATACCTCAACCCGATTTTGCGTAGGATCGATCTCCAATGTTGTAGAAAGGATAGACGCCAAATAAAATTCTCAAAACAATTTGATACATAATTATAGACCTTGGTTGATTTCCCATAGTGTTTCATGGATTCGTTGTCCTATTTGGAAACAAAACAAAAGAATCGTTTGGTGAGAGAAAAATTGTTTGGTACCAAAACAAATTGTTTGGAGAGAGAAAAAATTGTTTAGTGACAAAACAAATCATTTGGCAAAAAACAAATTGTTTGGCTAGAGAAAGAATTGTTGGAAAAAAGTTGTTGAGGAAACAAATTGTTTGGGATAGACCAATTACACGACACTGTCAATACTGCTCTTAAATAATTTAGATGTTTCTTTGCCAATCCTGATCGGCACACGACCAAAGCCCTAACGATTTTTTTCTGTTTTTTTTTTGGGTTCACGATCGATTTGAGGGTTTCAAAGCAATGGCACCAAGAGACTCCCCCCCTCACAGGGGTATGTGCAAATTCAATGGATGCAAATCGCACGTTCGAGAAAACTTGCGGTTCCTGGTACCATCACGGTCTGTCCTAAGATATTTTTTGTTTGCAACATCATTGTTTCACATTGTATTTGTATAATTTGCCTTTTGACTCATCCTGTTTTTTCACATGACCCACCACTTATTTTACCACGACTGTTAGAAATGGGCAAAATGTGCTCTATCATGAGTGGCTTTAGTGCTCAAAACAAACTCTCTGCAATCTAAATTTGTAATTGACTGTCCAACACTTTCACAACAATAGTTCTCCTGTGTTAGGTATACTTTGAGTGAAATTGTTCCTATTTGATTAATGTTTGGCTTGAATTGATGATTCAATCACAAAAGTAAGTTCAACGAATTTGAATTAGGAAAATCCCTTGTTTAAAGAACTCAATCCAACTTCTACAAGGACTCTGTGTTAATTACAGTACTTTAGGACATCTTGTAATATTCCCAACTGCATTGTACGCAACACCAATATTCCACTTGTATTAGATTGTTTGACATCACAATCAAAATCCGATCTTGAATAGTTTTTCTCAGAACATAAAAACTCATATTTCATCGTATCCCAACGCACTCCTGCCATTGTGACAATCACCATTGGCAGCAATGGGATATGCTCTAACTCACTGTTTATTTTGTTTTCTATTTTGATTTGAACATATACATACTGAACATATGCCTGACCTATTCCTGTGGACCAAGAATCCAATCCCTGAACTTGCAAAACTTCTCACCTTGCAATGGCTTTGTCATGAAATCCGCAATCATATTGCCAGTTGGACAGTATTTGATCTTAACATTTCCTTTCTCAACTTGATCCGTGATAAAGAAATAACGAATATTGATAGCTCGGCTTCTTTTGCCCACGCTCTTGGGACCATTCTCTTCCAGTAAAATTGCGCTTTTGTTATCCTGATACAAGAAATTCTTCTTGATCAGATACCCTTGCCACTCCATGAACACCTTTGTCCATAGCATCATTGTGACAACATCGTCAACAGCAATCAGTTTTGCTTCTGTACTGCTTCTGCTGTTTAGTTTTTGTTTCTTCGACATCACAGAGTGCCGCCAGTATGGCTCTTGAAATCTGGATGCATCGCAAATGATGCGTCGATCATCCATTTCATGACTCATAGTGATTCTGCGGAAAGTGTCAGGTGATACAACAATGTACAAAACAAATATCGCATCATGCAAACACACTTCTTCCAATCAGACTCTGTAGGCTCTTAAACTCTCGAGGCAAGAATAGTAATCGTTGGATGGATATCCAAACGAGCTCTCTAAGAGACATAAAGTCCCCTTGTAACAGTATTATGGAAGATCTGAAGGTACTCAGCACTGGGTAGCTTTTCTCTACCAGCTCCCAGTAATTCGTTGCCAGCTGGTGTTTCCTGCTTTGAATCCTTGTTGAACTTGAAAGGGAAATCTTCCAACATGTTCTTGACATAGTCGTCCATGCAGATCTTGAGCTTTCCTTTCACCAAGAAACCTCTAAGGAGAAAGTGGAGGAGCTCACCTTCAAGAAGCTCAAGCCCTACATTGACTGGTCCTGGAATAATGGAGCCCAATTTGGTTGCCCACAATTCTTCACTGGATGACATGTTCCGGCTGCTTGGTCAATGTTTTGAGATCACCGGCACGCATGCAGGCATTTTCCGTTCCTCGCTGCAATTTAGTGATCCTGTCCAAATTGGTTGGCTACTGAACTACCCCATGGAGATTGGGAGAGCGGCACTTGAATGCGAGCTCATGCGTCACTTCACCTTCAAGAGAGCCATAACCCTAGAGCCTGCGTGGCCAAAAATGGATGCCCTCCAAGGGTCCAAAAGCGTGGCACATCTGGGTAGCTGCTTCTGACGTGGATAGAGTGGCACAAGCCCTCTTTGCATGGCTCAGGCCATAGCCAAAGAAGGGTCACATGCCGTTTGGTGCCTGGACTCAGTTTGTCTACAAAGGGAAACCTAGGTGACCTTGCGCAACCAGGGGGGCAGTGGAATGGCATCATTGGGAAACTCATCAGCACCCATGATACTACCTCCCAGACCTGCACCTCCCTGCCTCCACTGTTTCCTATCCAAGGCATGCTGACCAAGGTCTTCATTCCAAAGTACTGGAACAAGGGCAAGGGCAAATCCCTCCTCCAATTTTTCTACATACCAGCGGTCAAGAAACCTCCACCTGCTCATCCTGAACAATCAGCCACACAGGATGCCAAAACCCCAGACTCTCCCTTGCCACCTGTTGTTTCTTCTACTCCTCCAGAACCAACACCAGCCAACTCAAGTGTAACTGCCCCCACCACAGCTTAGCCAACTCTCCTACCCGCCCCATCCACCAAGCGTTCCAGTCGCAAGGGGTCTAAGAATTTCCAGGCCAAGCAACCTCTTGCAAAACCTGAGGAGACGCCTCAGGCTACTCCTCCCACACCTCCCCTACTGCCTTCTCCTGCGCTGAAGTCTACACTACACCCCAGTCAGCAACCAACCCTCCTACGGAGCCTTCAGCTCGGCGAAACTTTCTGCATCTGAACAGCCCCTTGTCACTGAGTCGTTTGATTGCAGTGCATGGCTGGCGGCAATGGATGTGGAACTGAACCAAGGCCCAGCCGGTCTCTTCCAAATAATCCTACCAGGCCCAATTGATGGCTTCTATGTGTTTGTGGTGCGCCAAAAGTTTGCCTCATTGGCACAGGAAGTTCTCAAGAACCTGGCGGCCTTCCTTATTTCCCACCTTGAGTTATGGCAGGACCTAAAGCACCAGAGGAAGACATGCCATATATGGCTCTGCCTGGACCATTCTAATCAAACGGTTACCAACACTATGACCTGGGATCAAAGCCAACATCATGCAATCTCGGAGTATGGGCGGGACATAGATCAAATGGAGAAGGATGATATTGAGTGGATCGAGAAGCTCCTGGCGGCAGTTCAGGCTTCTCTGGAATTTGAATGAGGACCGTGGACTGTTTCCTTATTTACATCATTGTGTTTGCGGGATCTTTTTTGGTGCAGAGCACGCATCTTTTCAGCATGTTCTTGGCTGAGACGCCGGCTGTGGTAAGCTCCCAATCTTCTTTTGCCATTCTTGTGGCACATGGTGTACCCAGCTTCATCAACAATCCAACTGTTGATGTCACCAACCTTCAATTGACACTCATCCAAAGGCTCACCATTCTCATCATAAAGATCGAAAGGAGTAGGGTCTGCCATGTGGCCAGACGCGTAGAAGAAGCAGAAGCTTCCAATGAGCGATCTCTTTCAATTGTAAGGAATATCAGATTGTGATCCAAGAAAATTTGTCTCGAAGTAGGCTGATCTTTGCATGTTCTCGTCGAGCTTTGCAGAATAGAGAATCTTGTTTTGGGCCATCTGTTTCTCTTGCAACAGCTTCAGTTTGAGTTGGAGCGTTCAATCTTGGAGCGATCGCATTGAAGTCGATCGACTTTCCATCTTGAATTGATTTCACCATGTCTTCGGAACATTTCATTCCAGAAGCTTGGATATAGTCAATCACTCTTTCTTTGGCATCTTTGTACGACGATCTTGCCTTTCCATCGTTTTCATCTTTTGTTGAAAATAGATGTTTCACAACTGTAGAACTCGAATTGCTCTTGACTTTCTGAGGAGTCACACGTCCCTTTCCACCACCGGAAGAAGAACGTCCCATAGTCAACGAATCACTCACTCCTTTGTAGATAAGGCAGTGCTGTTCTTGACGTAAATTTGTTTTGTTGCCTTTTGTGATTGAATGTTAGAATTAAGCAAAATGTGCTCTATCGTGAGTGCCTTTAGCGCTCAGAACAAATTCTCTGCAATCTAAATTTGTAATCGATTGTACAACACTTTCACAACAATAGTTTCTCCTGTGTCTAGGTATACTTTGAGTGAAATTGTTCCTATTTGATTACTAATTTGGCTTGAATTGATGGTTCAATCACAAAAGTAAGTTTGACAATTTTCCTTCGGAAAATCCCTTGTTTACAGAACTTGATTCAACCTCTACAACAATTCTGTGTTGGATGCAGTACTTTGGGACATCTTGTATTATGCCCTACTGCATTGTACACAACATCGATATCTCACTTGTATAGGGTCATTCCCTTTTTGTGTGGATGTAGATTGTCCGGCAGACTTGTGTCCGGCAGACTTGCATCGAATCCCAACATCACGATCAAAGTCCGATCGTAAGTGTCAAAAACTTTGTACTTGAATAGTTTCTTTTTGGAACGTAAAAACTCATATTTCGTCATATCCCAACACACTCCTACCCTATATCTTTGAAGCCATTCTTGCAACAGGATTTCTGTGCAACTGCGATCAAACGAGAACAGCTCCTCTGATGCTGGATCTTCAGACAAACTATTGCAGAGAAGTGGAGTATTATCCAAAGACGGTCAGCAAAGCACAAGATATGTTGAAGATTCACATGGAAGTGAGTAAAAATCCGGGAGTGAACCTCTACCAAGGAAACGACCAACCTAATAAAGGTAAAGGTAAAGGTAAAGGTAAAGGTAAAGGAAAAGGAAAAGGAAAGGGGAAACCAAAGGATGGAAAGAAGGCAGCATGTTATGTATGTGGCAACGAAGACCATATGTCTCCAAAATGCCCAGACAGACTGCTACCAAAGACCCAATGGAAGAATCAGGATCAATATGTTGACTATGGGAAGAAGCTCAACCTTAATCAGATTGGAGCAACTGTCCCAGCTACTGTTCCAGCCATAGTTCCTGGAGCTTCAGCGTCCACAAGTGGAGCATCAAGTGTTACGGGAAGCATTAACACACCTTTGCGACTTGCTGGTACTACAGGTAATCAAATGATGCAAGTTCCTTCTGGAATGCAGCTCATGCAGATTCCAACTCAAGGTGGCGGCACTGTTACTGTCGCTTATTCTATGAATGCTAACGGTGAGATTGCGTTCAATGCAACTCAGCCGACAAGGCTTCAGTGGTGCTCAAGTGCGCCATGGATTCGATGCAACTCAAGCTTAAACTCCGCAAGCTGTGAAAGCTGGATATTTTGATATGTCAAATGTCTTCACGATGCTATCTAGGGAAAGGATGAGAATGGCAATGATGTCTATCTTATTCCATGTCCTGCTGGTACGACAAATGTCGAACTTCAAGCCAACTGGCACTATGCTAGTGAAAACAAAGATTTGCCTGATCTTGCTACTGAAGCAGATCGAGGTCTGCAGTTTATTCAAAGCCGCAGAAAAGAAAGAGATCCATTTGGGTTGTACAATCATGTCATCATGGACAGTGGTTGTACAAACACCACCATTTGTAATGGTGAGCTTATGCATGGACTCTGTCATGCTGGGAAAGAACTTGACATGCACACTAAAGTGGGCAGCAGAGTTCTTGACGAAGAAGGTTTTCTATGAAGATTTCCACCTCCAGTATATCAGGATGAAGATGGAATTGCCAATGTACTTGCTATGCGCGAGATGATTGCTGCGGGATACCGCATTACTATGGATACTGATGCTGACAATGCTTTTATTGTGCATTGTGATGGAAACCAAAAGATGCAATTTGTGAATCGTAAGGGTGTGTATGTGTTGGAGCAACTTGGAGCAAATGTTGAACCAGGTGCCAAAGAGTCAAGTGCAATGTACCGTCGCCAGTTAAGTAACTAATCAACCCCATTTCAAACTTTCTTCAAACAAACAGAATGGATATGCTGGACTCGAGATGACCTCCAAGATGGCAAATGCAGACAATGATGTGGATGATATGCCAGAACTCACTGTCAGATTCCAAGGAGATGATGACTATGAATCAGACGACAATTTGGGTGATGAAGGCAACAAAGAGGAAGAACCTATTGTGGCCGATTTGGATCACCATCAAGAAAATGTCGATGGAGGAACCCATGATATTGGGAGCCTTGTTACTGATCTGGAGGACCTACAAGAGCCGCCAGAAGAAGAGATTGTATTTGAGCCTGAAGAGCCTCAAGTGGCAAAAGTCACTCAATCTGGGCAAATGTATGCGCAAGCTGCAATGTCTGGGCTGAACCTTTCTCAAGTTCCAAAGAAACCAAGAGAATGGCCTTCAAGCAGGAGTGGCAGTTCTGCCAATAAGAACAAGAATCGAGTTGCGACAAGACGCCAGCATAGAGAAAGAGAATTGAAACCGTTGAAGAACAAGTTAAAATATGGTATTCGTACCAAAGAAGGAAGTTGCAGTACTAAAGACAGTAAAGCTATCCTTGAAGCAAAGCACAATCTATGTTTCCAACAGATTGGGAATGAGATGAAAGCTGCTTATGAAGAGCACGACGCTATTCTGATCGCTCGTTGCATGATGCAGATCAAGGCCAAGTTCGATACTGATGAAGGTCTGAACTTCATTCAACAGTATTACATCAATCAAGGACTGAAGAAATTTGGTGATGATGGAAAGGATGCTGTGGATAAGGAATTGAGACAAATGCTCCGGAGAGATTGTTTCACTCCCGAATTTCTTAAAGACATGGCCGCGTCTGAGCGAAAGAAGCCCCAATCAGCAAATATTACTCGCGGAAATGCATTTTGAAAAGAAAATTAAAGGTCGCCTAGTATACCGAGGCGATGGAACTCATGAATGGTTATTGCGAGAGGACACTGCAAGTCCAACTGCTTTGCAGGAAGCAATCACCACTACTTGTGTTATTGATGCACACGAAGGTAGAGATGTAATGACACTGGACGTACCTAACGCTTTCATTCAAACTTATATGCCTGATGCTAAGGAAGGAGAAGATCGCGTCTACATGAAAATCACTGGCATGATGGACCAGACATTGATTGACATGGCCCCAGAGTATCGCAAATACGTTGTATTAGAGAACGGAAAGCGAGTAATCTATGTGCGGGTGCTACGTGCTATATATGGGATGTTGCAATCGATCCTCCTATTCTATAATCAGTTTCAAAGTGATTTGGAGGCAAAGGGATTTGTTTTCAATCCGTATGACCCGTGTGTTGCTAACAAAGTTGTTGATGACAAACAGCAAACTATCAGATTTCATTTTTCTAACAATTAACATCTTCCTCCATAATAATTACCATCAACCGTTCTTGATTGTTGACTGTTGATGGTCGTGTCACCATATCCGGAATTTGATTTGTTTTCAACCCGTATGACCCGTGTGTTGCTAAAAAAGTGATCTTATGTCAAGTCACATGGACCCAAAAGCAAATGACAAATTTGCTGAGTGGTTGAACATGAGATATGGTTCAATCCAGGCATGTAAAATCGTCAGAGGAAAGATACACAGATATCTTGGAATGACTTTGGATTTCTTGGTGAAAGGAAAACTCAAGATCCGCATGGACGACTATGTCAAGAACATGTTGGAAGATTTCCCTTTCAAGTTCAACAAGGATTCAAAGCAGGAAACACCAGCTGGTAAGGATTTACTGGGAGCTGGTAGAGAAAAGCTACTCAGTGCTGAGTACCGTCAGATCTTTCATACTACTGTTGCAAGGGGACTTTATGTCTCTAAGAGAGCTTGCTTGGATATCCATCCAACAATTACTATTCTTGCCTTGAGAGTTTGAGAACCTACAGAGTCTGATTGGAAGAAGTGTGTTTGCATGATGCGATGATATTTGTTTTGTACATCGTCGTATCACCTGACACTTTCCGCAGAATCACTACGAGTCATGAAATGGATGATCGACGCATCATTTGCGGTGCATCCAGATTTCAAGAGCCAAACTAGCGGCACTCTGTCTTTTGGAGGAGGTGCAGCTCAAGTGATCGAACACTGTCTGACTGACGATATGATTGCGGATTTCATGACTAAGCCATTGCAAGGTGAGAAGTGTGGTAAGTTCTGGGATCTGATTCTTGGTCCACAGGAATAGGTCAGACAGGTATGTATATGTTCAGATGAGTTTTTACGTTCCAAAAAGAAACTATTCAAGTACGAAGTTTTTGACACGTACGATCGGACTTTGATCGTGATGTCAGGATTCCACGCAAGTATGCAGGACGCAAGTCTGTCGGACAATCTACATCCACAGAAAAAGGGAATGACCCTATACAAGTGAGATATCAATGTTGTGTACAATGCAGTAGGGAATAATACAAGATGTCCCAAAGTACTGCATCCAACACAGAATTGTCGTAGAGGGGAAAATCGTTGATTGTCTTTGTCTCTGTTGGGAGACAAAATCAGCGAAATTCTGAAGGACAATCGCTGCAGTCAGCTGTGTGTGTGACTGCGAGAATATGAGCTTGATGGAAGCTCAGTAACTTGCAAAAACGCTGTGAAATCCGATCCGCAAGTTGTTGTGTTTTTGTCTTCTGATGGGAGACAAATTGGGCGATTTCTGACGGGGAAATTGTGACTGTTGCGATGTGACGAAATATGAGTGTTGCGATGTGACAAAATATTGAAGTACAAAGTTTTCAACATGTACAATCGGACTTTGATCATGATGGTGGGATCCCATGCAAGTATGCCGGACGCAAGTCTGTCGGACAATCTATATCCGCACAAAAAGGGAACGACCCTATACAAGTGAGATATCGGTGTTGCGTACAATGCAGTAGGGAATAGCACAAGATGTCCCAAAGTACTGCATTCAACACAAAAATGTCGTAGTGGTCGAATCAAGTTCTGTAAACAAGGGATTTTCCAAGGGAAAATAGTTGAACTTACTTTTGTGATTGAATCATCAATTCAAGCCAAACATTAATCAAATAGGAACAATTTCACTCAAAGTATACCTAGACGCAGGAGAACTATTGTTGTGAAAGTGTTGTACAGTCGATTACAAATTTAGATTGCAGAGAGTTTGTTCTGAGCGCTAAAGACACTCACGATAGAGCACATTTTGCATTATTCTAACAACAAAGACCATATGTCTCCAAAATGCCAGACAGACTGCTACCAAAGATCCAATGGAAGAATCAGAATCAATATGTTGACTATGGAAAGAAGCTCAATCTTAATCAGATTGGAACAACTGTCCCAGCTACTGTTCCAGCTATAGTTCCTGGAGCTTCAGCATCCACAAGTGTAGCATCAAGTGTTGCAGGAAGCGTTAACACACCTTTGCAACTAGCTGGTACTACATGTAATCAAATGATGCAAGTTCCTTCTGGAATGCAGCTCATGCAGATTCCAACAAACTCCACAGGTTGTGAAGACTGGCTATTTTGATATGTCAAATATCTTCCACAATGCTATCAAGGGAAAGGATGAGAATGGCAATGATGTCTATCTTATTCCATGTCCCGCTGGTATGACAAATGTCGAACTTCAAGCCAACTGGCACTATGCTAGTGAAGATGAAGACTTGCCTGATCTTGCTACTGAAGCAGATCGAGGTCTGCAGTTCATCCAAAGTCGCAGAAAGGAAAGAGATCCATTTGGGTTGTACAATCATGTCATCATGGACAGTGGTTGTACAAACACCACCATTTGTAATGGTGAGCTCATGCATGGACTCCGTCATGCTGAGAAAGAACTTGACATGCACACTAACATGGGCAGCAGAGTTCTTGACAAAGAAGGTTTTCTAGGAAGATTTCCACCTCCAGTATATCACGATGAAGATGGAATTGCCAATGTACTTGCTATGCGCGAGATTTTCCAAAGGAAAATTGTTGAACTTACTTTTGTGATTGAATCATCAATTCAAGCCAAATATTAATCAAATAGGAGAACTATTGTGGTGAAAGTGTTGTACAATCGATTACAAATTTAGATTGCAGAGAGTTTGTTCTGATCTCTTTAGGCACTCACAATAGAGCACTTTTTGCTTTATTCTAACACTGCTCCTTCTGCAAGTCTCCCTCCGGACCTTACCTACACCAAAATTTGAACTGTTCTTGAAGCATTTGGAAGCTGCAGTTCTAGACTCCATGACTGGCGATGGAACTTCTGTCGCGCCTACTGGTTCTGACTTCAAGTTCAAAGCCCCAGTATGCGATCTATTTACTGGCAAGCCCAAGGAATTTTGGGGTTGGTGGCAATCTGTTCTATTGGCGTTCGATCAGTCTGGCATTTCTGAAGCCTTGACTGATCCAGAATACCACAACAATAGTAACAGTGCTGCCAAAGCGTCTAGTGCTGGACGGTATGCCATTGCAAAAAGTATCCAAGGCGGTCACGTAAATTGGATGTCTGTTGAGGTCAGCCGACACACCAACCGCAAAGTTGCTAATGATTTCTATGAAACTAATGAAGACATTCAATACTGAAGAGAACCAAGCCCATTTCATGGTGCATGCAATCGACAGTTTGAATGAGATCAAGTTGGATCATACTAAGCAAGTTCACAAATTTATCAACGATTGGAAACAAATTATCAATCTATTGAACAAAAACAAGAACCAGCTTGTGACCAACCGAGAGATCCTACATGCCTTTGAAGAGTCAAGACAATTTATTCTTAGAAACCCTTTGAAGACCATTGATGATTACTTGGATCATATCCGAAATCAAGCCAATTCGATGAGGATGCTAAGTGGCGACCCCTCAATCCATGATGATGGGGACATTGTCCCTGGGGTGATCTGCCGGGCCAAATCTGGAACCAAGCCCAAGGGATCCGAACCTCCCAAATGGCACATTCCATTTTTCCCTAATGGATGGAAGCAAGCATTGGGACAGGGAGCCTTCAAGCGTTTGGAGGAGTGGCGTTGTGCCGCCCATGGTACTACTAAGCGTCCATGCAACCTCGAGAATGAATTCGATATGAAGAAAGTTCGTAACAAGTCCTATGATCCCAACCTTGATCGAAAAACAAAGAAAGCTTGCCGAGGAGCTACTGACACTGAGGAAGACGAAAATTCTCAGGACGGCACCACTGATTCCAGATTTCACAAGTTCAGAATTGTGAGTGCAAACCCCCGCCTTTGACATAACAAGAATGGTAAATATGTCTCTTTTAACGACACTATCACCACTTGCAACTGACAAGCACACGGACGTACACCAACAAAAAAGCGTGTGCTCCGCCATACCACTTCTCCTCCGGAACCTAATGAGCCAACCAATTTTTGGCAGGCTACATCTGGAGAAGACTTAGTACTATGGGAAGACTCGTCAAGCTCATGGGAGCTTTGGCAGGAAGACATTCTGGAACAGTTCTACCGGTGGCATCTGTAGTCGGAAAATTGATTGATGCTGTGGGCAACGAATGGTATGCAGTCGCCAACCAAGTCCTTCACGACACAAGTCCAAACCAGCATGAATCCTTACTCCCACCAGCACAAGTACATAATGCGGGCAATGCAGTTGATGATTTCCCATCTGAAGCAAAGATGACTCGTGGGGACTTCCGAACACAATGTTGTGTGTTTGGTTTGGGAAAAGAAAAGCACATGCTCCCATTATTCTTTGATGGATTGAAGTGCTACTATCGGATGGAGGCCATCACTGATGATGAACTTACATCTCTACCAAGAATTTTTCTCAGTCAGAAATTGGCCTAAAGAGAGTTCTTAACAATAGAATGTCAGTTTTTCGCAGTCCCTGGCACGGAGCGTTCCCACGACAGAGAATGATGAAAGCGCGTTTCCTCGGATTCAGTGCTGACTCTGGTGATGCATTTACATATGTTATTGTCACTGAGCCCAATGATGAGAAAGCTCATTGCCAAACTTTTACCCGCTCTGTCATTTGACCACAATACCCGCGAGAAGACACCCCAATTGTGTTCAAGCAAGGAACCTTGAGATTTACAAAAGGGATGAGCGCACCATATTGACTGCCGTTAGTGACTCTGATTTCCCGCCTTCTCTTTCCTACAGGGCGCACAATCCACTTCCGGCAATTCAAGAGGAGCCTCAACCATTGGACAGTGTATGGGAGTATGAACGAGGTATTGCAGAAGTGTATGGACCCCCGGCTTCAAAACACTTTGTACCGATCCTACATCCGACGAAGCTCTACTGCTTACTGATCAAGAGGAGCTTCAGCCGCTCTCTGCTCAGGACCACCAAGAGCTCCTTCCATTCCAACTGCTGAAGTTGATCTACCCATGGAACTGCACCCCCAACATCAAGAAATGTTAGCGGCCAATTCTACAGCTACTGTCAATGCTACACCTGATGGACCTGTCCCGGTGACACAAGAGGAGCAAAAAAATTCCTTCATGACGGAGCAAGGTGAATCTGCCTTGATTTCACCTGATGGAGATGAAGACTCAGTTCATTCCGCCGATGAAGCCCTCGATGATCACCAAGTCTCGCCGGAGTCGCTTGACGTTCATCTCCGGAATATTGCTGGATTGACGGAAGATGAAGATATATTTGATTCTATTTGTGGTCATGAGTTTTGTGATGGCATACTCTTCCTGCAGATCTTATGGAAGAACACCCACAATTTTTGTTGTCCTTGTGAGGGCGACAGTGATCAGATTCAATTGACCAAGATACACAACAAGTCCCAGCCCCGCCAAGTCTGAAGAGCCAAGAAAAAAGCCCGTCTACGGTTTCCTTTGCCCACTCGGTATGGCATTCCGATTCCACGGACAGAAAAAGAAGCACTTGCACTTGATGATGATAACGGGAACCACTTTTGGCGTGAGGCAATGGAAAAAGAAATTGCTTCCCTGGTTGCAATGAATTGCTTTGATTTTCACTCGAGTGATTACAAGCCTGGCCCAAATTCTCAATTTGCACTGCTGCGAATGATTCTTGAAGCAAAGCAAGATGGGAGACGCAAAGGAAGATTGGTTTGCGGAGGTCACCTTGTGGACCCACGAGGCATCTTGACCCGGTCAACAGTTGTGAAGGGTGTCAGTGTCCGCCATCTGGACATGATTGCCGATCACTACGGTTTGACAATTGTCCATAGTGATGTTGGTAATGCATTTATTACCGCTAACTGCCAGGAAAAACCGAGAAAGCCCTCTATGGGCTCCAAACTAGTTCAAAGACATACAGAGAAACTTTTGCAGCGTTCATGTGAACTATTGGTTTCCAATCGAGTCGCTATGACCATGAGGTCTGGATGAGGCTATGTGAGGATAACGAGGGATACAACTATCTATGCACTCACATGGATGATTTCAAAGTTGTGGCCAAAGATCCCCAACGGTGGGTCAATGCTATTGCTGGAGCCTTTCAACTGAAATGCTTTGGAAAGCCTGACTACTACCTTGGTATGGATTATAATTTTGACAAGGAGACGAAGTGTTGGTTTACTGGTACCAAGACCTATGTGGAAGAGTGTATCCGAAGGATCAAAGCTTTGCTTCCTCCTGGCCATATGCTCTGCACCCACAACACTCCTGCACCCACAACACTCCTGCCCCTACAACAGGAAAGCTTCCCATTATGAAGAGGACAAGTCCGATTTCCTTGATGACGCTGGAAAACGCCAATATCAGATGTTGGTTGGCATGGTCCAATGGGCCGTGACCATTGGACAAATGGACATTGCATATGCAGTCTCTTTGCTCAGTCGCTTTTCCTCAGCGCCTCGCAAAGGCCATCTGGAGTTAGCTTTCTACCTTTTTGGCTATCTAAAGAAATTCCCCAACAAGCAACTGCCTGTTGACTCACGTCCCCCTGAACTTTGCCCGACACTCACAGCGACCAAAGGTGCATTCAAGGCAGATTTCCTTGAAGAATATCCGGATGCAAAGGAGGACCAAGATTGCAGGGAACCCAAAGCCTTTGGAAAGCCAGTGCAAACAAGTGTCTTCTTTGATGCCAATCTGGCACACAACCTAGTTACTCGGCTGTCCATAACTGGACTCCTTGTCTACGTTGGAAGCGCTCTTGTATCATGGACTCCCAAGCACATGTTGCTCTGAATTTATCTCTATGCGCGCTGCCACAGAAGAGGCCATCTCTATCCAATATATGCTCTGTTCACTGGGTGTTCCTGTAGAGGAGCCTACCAATTTATTTGGTGACAGCCTGGGAGTCATCCAGAGCGCTGCCATGAAGGATGCAGATCTCAAGAAGAAACATGTCGCGATTTCTTAGCATTGTGTTTGTGAGGCCGTTGCAGCTCAAATTATCAAACCAATTTGTTGTAAAACCGATGAAAATTGGAGCGACATTTGTGCCAAGGCATTGAGTGGCCTTAAACAAAATGCCATTCTATGTAGGACGATGTTGTATAAAGACAACATCTCTGCATCCACCTCAGCACCTTGCAGTAAGACAATCCATTATGCTTCTTTGGTTTTTATTTTGGATTTTTTTTGGGGATAGCTAGTTTAATACATGATACGTCTTCTTAACACCTTTGGCTTGAGCTTTCCGCCATTGTCGGGTCTCCTCTTTTTGTGCCATCCGTTGGACTTGAGTCCGTCTGATACGAGCTTTGATGTTGTTGTTTTTTGCTTTCTGGACTGCTGCCAATCTGTTCTTCAGATATCCCAGGCGCCATTGATGGGCACACTTCCGCTTGACCTCTTTGTAGGCTTGGTATTTGACGTCTTGTGGAGGAAGGCTGCATGCAAGAGAACCGGCTCCGGTATGACCAGACCCACTACCCCTACTCCACTCCACCAATGACTGAACCCCAACCCTCCGACTTCAATGGCCCCAACGCCAAAAGGAACAGCCAAGCACCTCTATGAAGTCGTGACAGCGGATCCTCACCTGGTGTCATTCCGGGACCATTGCCAAAGGCCGGACAACTTGGAAGACCAACCACTGGAAGTGGATCTGGAGGATCATGTTAGCTTCTGGCGTAAGATGGGGGAACACAAAGGTTCAGAGCCACACGGCTTGCACAATGGCCATTTCAAAGCGGGAGTAGCATCCAACTTGCTTGCCTGCTGTGACACGATCTTTTGCTCCATCCCTTTTGCTACAGGATTTGTCCCAGCCCAGTGGTGCCACCTGCTCAACTTTGCAAGTGAGAAGAAACCAGGCAAGATTTGGGTGGACCTCATGCGCACAATTCAAATGATGAATTCAGAGCTACAGGCCAACAACAAGAGAGTGGGGAAATCGGCCATTGCCTATGCAGAGCAGTACAACCTGATCCCAAAGGGACAACACAGGTCTTGCAAGTGTCACCAGGCCATAAATCTGGCCCTTACAAAGCATCTCACTTGGGACCTCTTGCATTGCCAATGCCGCCCTGTCGGATGGATCTCCAACAATGCCAAGTCCTGCTTTGATTGTCCAGTGGATGGCCATCATTAGCCTCATGTGCTTTGGGATTCAATGGCGTACCCTTTGCTCCATGTTTGATAAACTGATGAAGTCTAAGCACCAGGTGCGTGCGGGGTTTGGCAATTCAGACCGTGTCTTTACTCCCCCAACCCTGATCCCATTCCAAGGGTGTGGACAAGGCAATGGGGCAGGACCTCCTATCTGGGTTGCAATTAGCTCCATTCTCTCGGGGATGATTATTTGCAAAGGCTTTGGCTTTGACTTTCTGATGTCAATATCTTGGGCTCCGCTCTTGGCCGATTGCTTTTGTTTTGTCGATGACACTGATGTCTGCCAAGCAGCATTGTCTCCTGACCAGTCTAGGGAATCTGTTGTCCCAGAGGTGGCCAAAGCACTGACATGGTGGTCCAACGGCGTCCGCCTTACTGGTGGCGCCATCCGACCAGATAAATCCTTTTGGTATCTGATTGGCTTCAAGTGGAATGCCCAACAAGGTGTATGGAAATTCCGACGGAAGGGGGATTTCAAACCACCCCTTCTTCCAGCAGGCATGTCGGAAATTGCGGTTGAACTGGATGATTTTGATGGCACCCCAGTGCATCTACAGTGGTTGGAACCGCACAAATTGGCTAAGACTTTGGGTATCCTGATGTCCCTCTGTTTATACAGGAAAGTGCAACTTGTGGTGATGAAGGGGAAAGCAAAAGCATGGGCGGATCAGATCCAACCTAGCTTCCCCCACCAATACAATGTCCTCCCTCTCTTTTGCACCACAATCCAGAAGACTTTGGAGTACCCCATGGCGCTCACCTCCTTCTCTCAGCAGAAGTGGGACCAGATACAATCTCCAGTGCTCAGGGCGGCACTTCCAAAGGCTGGTATCTGCCGCAACTTTCCTCGTGCTATGGTCTATGCCCCAATTGCACTCCAAGGAGTTGGTGTCCCTCATCCATACGGTCTCCAGGTCATCAAGCACGTGGACATGCTACTTTGCCACCCGGCCAATAAGACCAAGATGGGCGCCTTCTTGGAGGCAGTCCTCCAGGCACATCAGCTTGAGACCGGTACCTTTTACGGCCTCTTCCAACAAGTCTATGCCACCACCTCCATCCTGGCGTCTGACATGTGGGCAAAGCGGACCTGGAGTGAACTCAACTCTCTCTCAATCCACCTCGAGTTTGATCCCCCCTCTCTTCAGTCACTACACCAAGGAGACCAACTGTTAGTTGACTTGTTCATCAATTCTTTGGTGGACCAACTTACTTTGAAATGGCTCAACTGGTGTCGGATCTTCCTGCATGCAGTCACTGTTTCTGATATTGTGAATGCTGAAGGAACAGCAATTACTTTGCAGGCATGGAAGGAAATAAGAGTGGACAGCTGTTCTGAAATAAGAGTGGACAGCTGTTCTGACCGGTACCAATGGCCCATACTGCTCGTCGGTCTAACCAATGGTGAACTGCATGGCAGCAATGGATTTCTACTCACCTGACCGGCCACTCAAACCAACGCTGTCTCAGTTCTCCGTTGTCCTGGAAGTGGCAATACTCCCCCGCTACCAATACCCTGTTCCACCGTGAGGGTCAACTATGGATCCCATCCGTCCCTCTCGCCTCCACCAGCCGTTACCCCACCTTCTACATGCCTTGCCGAATCAACCCTGACCTCCCACCTTTACCAGTGGAGACTGTCCGCGCCTCGGTCTCTGTCCTCCCTAGCTGGTCTCCAATCCACAAGAGCCGAGCCCCCCTCCACTCTACGGGCCCTCACCTATCAGCCAAACCATCCTTGACCTCTGGCATCACTTGGGCAGTCTGGCTAAATCAGATTCTCACGGCTGGGTTCCAGAGGTCATTACCATTGAAGGTAGTGAGGACCGCCTGGTTCAGGCCCGTCTTGTCGATACCCTTCGTGCTCTGAGTGACGGCTCTTACAAAGCTAAAGTGGGCATAGCATGCGCTCAAATTCTCACTGAGGACCGCAGTTCATCTGGATCACCTGCTAACCCCTGGGAAATTGGAGGATCAGAGTTCAACGCGCAGCAAATTGATTGGCCTTATGGCTTCTCTCCTGGTGTTGAACTGGATGTCTCAGGTCGCCCACCCGAAACTCTTTGCCCGCCAACCGTCGGTTGAGATGGCCTGCAACGGGCTAATAGCTCTTGATAAGTCCTTCTCTGAAGTCCACCTGTCATCGCCTGGTGCTCAATTTGATCTGGCCTCCACCATCCCGGCCTTGCTTTGCCACCTTCCCCTCCAAGTTCATCGGCGCCATGTTAAAAGTTGGCTGCATTCCCTGCTAAACTGCCGAGTTTTTTCAGCAGTTGGCCTGAATTCCCAGAGTCCATTGTTGCAGGTTCTATTGCGTCACTTGGGTGCGCACTCATGTCACTTTTTTTAAACAGTGAAATTGTGGAGAAAAAGGTACATTTTTAGCTTCTATGTAGAACATACAGGCGGGTTTCAGCACAAACTCCCTCTGTTGCTGGAAATTGGCATTGTGACCAATTGGCTGATTGACATTCAACGCTCAATTCCGTCCGACAGAGCTCAGTGTAAGCAGAATACACGTAGCGATCCTTGGTAAGGCTATAAAAAGCTTGGAAGACTTTGCGTATAGTCGTTTGATCTGCTATAGGACTTTCCTATGGGGCATCTTTGCTGAGAATGAATATCACCCTTTGCCACAACAACATCAACAATTATTTTGCAACTGTACAACATGAAACTCATTGAGATAATGATCAAATATCTTCTCAAGTGACAGGTGCTGGTGTTCTTTACCATCTGTTTTCAGGAAGATTGTGGTTTCATTTCCATAGTTTGACAGGAATTGGTGTGCATCTTGTGTTGTTGATTTCTTGTCATGGTGCTGTTCATGTCATTTTGGCATTGGTACATGTACCACCTCCTGCCCTGTATGTACATATGGAATTTTTGCCGGCTTTCACTTTGTCTCCAGCAAGCCGTCCAGCTTGTTAGACTCAAAACTACTGGTACTTTATGTACTAGAGTCTACCAAAGGCACGCATGCCAGTCCAACATCATGTATGAAGGTACTAATATCTACTTACTTGGTATGACTACCATAGCCCTGTAGAAGTTTTGCCTCCAGGATTTTGTTCTGCTTCCAACCATAAAACAACAATCCACAGAACAAGAAGCACCCTCCGGTTGAACAATGATCTTTATGCAGCTCTGTAAATGGCAAGTCAATTGCGCATCTGCAATGTTGCAAAAAGCTCACACCCCATGGTTTGTCTAACACTGGTTTGTCTTGTTATTTTTCTTATTAGGGGTGGGTTGGCCAAAAATCCACATTTTGCGCCAGTGGGTGGTGACAACATGACGTGATGCTTTACAGCTGCTGACAGCTGCAAATGGCAAGTCAATCTCCTACTACACTGATGTGTACATTCTGCTTTCTACTTTCTAACATCATCTGGCTTGCTTGGTGCAGGTGCTCATCACTTTGACCACAACCAGCAGCGGAGCCAGCCACATGTAACGTTCTGTGTTGTCTTATCCTCTTCTTCTACACCTACCAGTACGAGCACAACAAAGCAAGGCAAGAGGGTTGGGGCTAATCTTCAAGGCACAGGAGTTCTAATACTAATGGAAAGAATGCGTCCAACACAGATCCAGCAAGCAAAATTACTGTTGATGACAATCCGCCAAGGTGATGGATTAACAGGTAATAGAGGGGAGGGACAGTGGCACTATTGCAGAACAGGAGGCAGGTCAGAGGTTCAAGCACTGTAGTTTCAACTGCTTGCAATTTACACCCTAGGATAGCCAATTCAATAGATTAGTGAATTGTCAAATAAAGTAAATTTCTATATGAGACAATCAATGGTCACTTTCAATAGTTTTGCCAACCACGTATCCTTTCATTGCAATACACTAGTCTTCCAAAGGAGAGGAACCTCTGTTTTAAAGGACAATGAAGTTCCAATAGAGTGGCAAGCACATTGCCCTTAAAAGACGAATCCTGTGAATGAAATAACAGTCAGACGGCTTCGCATCTCAAGGTTCTGCAACAAAATCAAATGGGAACTTTCCAAAGATGAGAAGGTTCTATTCATCAAAAAGACAATTTCCTTGTCATGAAAAAGACAAGGGGTTCTCATGTAGCACATGGTCTTCACATGGGGTGGTGATAAAAATCACAATATCCTGGTCCTTTTTACCCAGTGGGACCAGCAATAAGGGGATCTTACTGGACAATATAAACCTGATGGGGAGGAATATTATGAATACATCCTTTGTTATGTTGATGACATACTCTGTATGTCAATGAAAGCCAAAGAAGTAATGGAAGGAATTGGAAGGGTGTTCAAATTCAAGAAAGGGAAGAATGAACCCCCAGAAAGCTATCTAGGAGCCAGATTACGAAAGAAGTCTTTGGACGGAGTTGATATGTGGACAATGTCTAGCTATGACTATGTTGTGGCAGCCGTCAAGAATGTTAACAAGATGTTGCAAGGTAACACAGAGTGGAAACTACCCAAGAACGTGCCAACACCAATGACAAGCGCAAGATGGAACATGGCTGCTGGAGTGGTTGATGTATCATGGATACCAGAAATGTTGAACCTCGCTGATTGCTTAACAAAACAATTGACCCTGGAAAAAAGGGGATGCCTGTACTAGTGATTTTGTCAAACTGAATTCCATTGTTGGTACCCAGTTTGAGGGGACCAAATAAAGGTGACTGTGCTATTGGATACAGCATATGTTGTACTGATACAGACTCGTACCATTGCCAGATGCTTCACAAAACAATTGAAATTGGAAAGAAGGGGATGCCTGTACTAGTGATTTTGTCAAACTGAATTCCATTGTTGGTACCCAGTTTGAGGGGACCAAACAAAGGTGACTGTGTTGTTGGATATGAGATATGCTGTACTGATACAGAGTCTTTGAGTAGTAAGGATAAATTTGCCACAGGCAAAAGCTGTTGATGTGATAATGAACACACTCTTTCTAAGAATATGTTTGATTTACACTATGGTCTACCATAGCTACCATTTTTTAAATCAATCACATTGTAATGTTGTAATGATAATATTTATATTTTCCCCCCTCCAACCTTGCAAGACCAGCCACCACAGCCAAGCGCTGTCATCTTTTATACATCACATAATAAATATTTGTAAGTCAAAGCCTCACCAATCACCTTTGTCATCCTCCAAGAAGGCCAACGTATTGGCATAAAACTGCAGTATTTTGGCTATATCCTTCCATTAGCTGTTTTTTGTGCTAGTAGTGATAGAATCTACCGTACCGGTAGGGATGAATCATGCAATTGACCCTAAATGGGAGGCCCAAAGGGTGACTCCAAGAGGTCTGATTATTTTTTACGATGAAAATGGTGAGACTACCAAAAGTGCTAAGGTCAGAGGCTGGACATTGTCCACATGACTAACGGATGCGGATGGCGGATGCGCTGTTAGCTTAAGACGGAGTAAGACCAACTTTTTGAATTCAAAGTTCAATTTTGATGGCAAATACCTTCGCTTGTCACTCCGATGTCGCCCCTTTTCCATCCGGTACAAATCTTGTTATTTGAACATATTATTTGCTTAATGTGTACAGGGTATTTGTTTCCACACTTTCAATCACAAAGTTCTGTCTAGAATTCATGGAATTTCAAGACATTCAATCAAGCCACCAGATCTGGGAATCTCATTTTGCCGCAGCATTGCAAAACAACACCAATTAATACATATAGGTACACCAATAGTTTTGTTGGGGTCCTACCGTGCGATCCTTGGATAGATTCTTGGTGACTTGTGGATTGCATACCCAATTGACTCCCCAGGTAAAGTAGGTGCAGTTCAATCACTTCTACCTTGAGATTTCCCAATTCAAACTGCCAAACCTTGGTAGATATACCCATGGACCAATAGAGTATGCCAGAATAAAGGATCTTGTCAAAATTAGGCCATCAATTTGACAATTCCAGAATTTTTAACAAAATGGAATTTTCTGACACCATTTTGGCCTCATGATTCTTGATCTAGGCCAAATCATTGCCTTGTTTCCAAATAATCCAATCCTTAGACATCCAAGGCCCTGTTTTGTTCTTGAATAGATAGGTGTCTCAATGGCGGCCATGGGGAATTTCAGAGCGTCACAGAACACACAGCCCCAACAAAGGAAAGTAGAAAATCTTTGCAAATCAAACAAATAAAGTGAACCAATAATGCTCTGCCGTTGTATCAGATTGCAATAGCGCATACTACACCCTGGGGATTGGCAATCTCTGAATGTGGGGCCCACTGTGCATCCCAAAGGCAAGCTGACAGAAACGGTTCCAACAGCACTTGTTGATTGTAGCATGATTGAGTTCAGACAGAAACATTGTATCACACCTCAATGGGGAATCTATATATCCATGTAGCCTTGTGCCACATCTGATTCCAAGTTTTCTTTCTGTAGGGCCAACATGCAATTCATCTCTTTTTGACACATTTTGCCAATTTAAGGACTCCGTTGAGAATTTGAAGAAAGATAAACTGATATCCAGCATCACATTAATCCAAGGCCTTCCATGTACCAATAGAAGTAACCTCCGCCAAAACTTTCTGTGCCTTGGGATTTTGTAGGGTCCCAAAACCATACAAAAACTTGTTTTCGGACGATAATGGTGGGCTTCAGAGGTCATTTTGGGGATGAAAGAAACCAATGAGGCCATATCACTTCATAGGAGCTTTGTACACATACGGCTACAGTTAGCTGCAAATCGACTCTCTTACAGTGAGTGATGAATGCAAGTGCTTCAAAGCATACCATCGTGATAAAATCAAATCCATCAGCCTTTTTGCATTAAACCTACAGAGGGACAAAGTACTGGGCTCCAAATGCTAAACCTCAATACTAAGAAGATGATTTCCTGACCCTAGGTCGTTGTACTACCCGTTACCGACCAAGTAATCCAGCGTGTTGAAGCTTGGGCTGCTGCATTTCAAGATGGCAATCAAATCGCAGGAGTGGATGACATGGAACAAGGTTACTTAGAAGAAGCCTTTGATCAGGACTATGAACCTGAAGATGAAGATGAACGTGATTTCAATCTACATGGACAATTCGATGATATCGATGACTCCAAAAGAGAAGAGCTCTTGGCAGATGCAGACAATGATGTCAATGATATGCCAGAACTCACTGTCAGATTCCAAGGAGATGATGACTATGAATCAGACGACGATTTGGGTGATGAAGGCGATGAAGAGGAAGAACCTATTGTGGCCGATTTGGATCAATAAGAACAAGAATCAAGTTGCGACAAGACGCAAGCATCAAGAAAGAGAATTGAAACCGTTGAAGAACAAGTTAAAATCTGGCATTTGTACCAAAGAAGGAAGTCGCAGTACTAAAAACAGTAAAGCTATCCTTGAAGCAAAGCACAATCTATGTTTCCAACAGATTGGGAATAAGATGAAAGCTGATTATGAAGAGCACGACGCTATTCTGATCGCTCGTTGCATGATGCAGATCAAGGCCAAGTTCGATACTGACAAAGGTCTGAACTTTATTCAACAGTATTACATCAACCAAGGACTGAAGAAGTTTGGTGATGATGGAAAGGATGCTGTGGATAAGGAATTGAGACAAATGCTCCGGAGAGATTGTTTCACTCCCGAATTTGTTAAAGACATGACCGCGTCTGAGCGAAAGAAGCCCCAATCAGCAAATATTACTCGCGGAAATGCATTTTGAAAAGAAAATTAAAGGTCGCCTAGTATACCGAGGCAATGGAACTCGTGAATGGTTATCGCGAGAGGACACTGCAAGTCCAACTGCTTTGCAGGAAGCAATCACCACTACTTGTGTTATCAATGCACACAAAGGTAGAGATATAATGTCAATGGACATTCCTAATGCTTTCATTCAAACTTATATGCCTGAAGCTAAGGAAGGAGAAGATCGTATCTACATGAAAATCACTGGCATGATGGTCCAGATATTGATTGACATGGCCCCAGAGTATCGCGAATACGTTGTATTAGAGAACGGAAAGTGAGTAATCTATGTGCACGTACTACGTGCTATAAATGGGATGTTGCAATTGAGCCTACTATTCTATAATCAGTTTCAAAGTGATTTGGAGGCAAAGGGATTTGTTTTCAATCCGTATGACCCGTGTGTTGCTAACAAAGTTGTTGATGAAAAACAGAAAACAATCAGGTTTCATGTTGACGATCTTATGTCAAGTCACATGGATCCGAAAGTGAATGACGAATTTGCTAAGTGGTTGAACATGAGATATGGTTCAATCAAGGCATGTACAATTGTCAGAGGAAAGATACACAGATGTCTTGGAATGACTTTGAATTTCTCGGTGAAAGGAAAACTCAAGATCCGCATGGACGACTATGTCAAGAACATGTTGGAAGATTTTCCTGTCAAGTTCAACAAGGATTCAAAGCAGGAAACACCAGCTAGTAACGATTTACTGGAAGCTGGTAAAGGGAAGCTACTCAGTGCTGAGTACCGTCAGATCTTCCATACTACTGTTGCAAGGGGACTTTATGTCTCTAAGAGAGCTCGTTTGGATATCCATCCAACGATTACTATTCTTGCCTCAAGAGTTCAAGAACCTACAGAGTCTGATTGGAAGAAGTGTATTCACATGATGCTATATTTGTTTTGTACATTGTTGTATCACCTGATACTTTCTGCAGAATCACCACAAGTCATGAAATGGATGATTGATGCATCATTTGCGGTACAGCCTGACTTCAAGAGCCATACTGGCTGCACCTCTTCCAAGGATGCCAAAGAAACAAAAACTAAACAGCAGGACCCATCGCAACTTTTCTCAAACGCGCAATTTGTATTTGTTGAATTCGCACATACCCCTATGAGGGGGTTAGTCTTTTGGTGCCATTGCCTTGAAACCCTCAAATCCATTGTGAAGGATTGGCAAAGAAACATCCAAATTATTTAGGAGCGGTATTAACAGTGTTGCCTAATTGGTCTTATCCCAAACAATTTGTTTCCTCAACAAATTTTTTTCAAACGATTCTTTCTCTAGCCAAACAATTTGTTTGGTCACTAAACATTTTTTTCTCTCTCTAGACGATTTGTTTTGGTAAACGATTTTTTTCTCTCACCAAACAATTGTTTTGTTTTGTTTCCAAAGAGATCAACTAAACCATCAGTTAACCACTATGGGAATGCAACCAAGGTCTATCGATTATGTATCGAATTGTTTTGAGAAATTTATTTGGCGTCGTATCCTTTCTACAACATTGGAGATCGATCCTATGCAAAATTGGGTTGAGGTATCAAGTCTCGCCTTTTGACAATATCATCATCCTCAAAGCTGACAGGGAGATTAAACGGTTGCGCAAATGACCCACTATTAGGAAGGAAATGGCCCTGTGAAAGAGGCGCCCCTACTGCCAAACACAAATAAATTGATGACAAGAATTGATGAAGAGTTGATGGTTGATCACATCATCAACATGCCCACCAACGCTGGGTCAACAGCTAGAGGTAATAGAGAAGGGACGAATGCTGGCATTGTTGAAGGTGGAAGGAAAGCTAGTGCCTGCAGAGTACGGGAGTAATATCATGCAGCATTTCAATTTGACTTCCTCCATACATATTTGACATCACGGAAACCAGCAAACATAGTTTTAAAAATGTAACAATAAACCTACTTTTCATTGTTCGATTCTAATGAAGCTAAAAATTTAATTGTCTGAGGAAAATGAAAACAAATTTTCAATGATGTACTACTAGGTAATTTTTGAACGAATTCCAATTGTTTGCTTGTATCTAGAAGGATAGCATACAAAGGCATCAACCGACGATGTCAAGTAAAATGCAGGCTAACAATTCACCGCAAAATACATCCAAATGAAATGAATCAATAAATGATTTATATATGGATGGTGGTTTTTGAAGAAAGAATGAAGTGTTTTGCAGCTTTTCCTGGTTTGTACTATTAATGTGAGTGATGTGAAATTCAAGGAAACAGTGAAGCATGATATGATTTTGCTAAACCTGTTGGGATATGACGAAATATGAGTTTTTACGTTCCAAAAAGAAACTATTCAAGTACAAAGTTTTCAACACGTACAATCGGACTTTGATCGTGATGTCGGGATTCGACGCAAGTAGGCCGGACGCAAGTCTGTCAGACAATCTACATCCACACAAAAAGGGAATGACCCTATACAAGTGAGATATTGGTGTTGTGTACAATGCAGTAGGGAATAATACAAGATGCCCCAAAGTACTCCATCCAACACAGAATTGTCGTAGAGGTCAAATCAAGTTCTGTAAACAAGAACTTACTTTTGTGATTGAATCATCAATTGAAGCCAAACATTAATCAAATAGAAACAATTTCACTCAAAGTATACCTAGAAACAGGAGAACTATTGTCATGAAAGTGTTGTACAGTCGATTACAAATTTAGATTGCAGAGAGTTTGTTCTGAGCGCTAAAGGCACTCACGATAGAGCACATTTTGCTTTATTCTAACAAAACCCTAGATCAGTAGTCACATGAGAGCAATGTTGTCACAATGATATTATGAACAAAGGTGTTCATGGAAGGGTATCGGATCGAGAAGAATATCTTGTATCAGGACAGCAAAAGTGCGATTATACTGGAAGAGAATTGTCGCAAGAGCGCAGGCAAAAGAAGCCGAGCTATCAATATTCGTTATTTCATTATCACAGATCAAGTTGAGAAAGTAAATGTCAAGATCGAATACTGTCCAACTGACAATATGATTGCGAATTCCATGACAAAGCCATTGCAAGGTGAGAAGTTTTGCAAGTTCAGGGATATGATTCTTGGTCCACAGGACTAGGTCAAACAAGTATGCAGATGTTCAAAAAAAATACAAAAAAAAATTGCAAAACAAAATAAACAGTGAATGAGAGCATCTCACATTGCTGCCAATTGCAATTGTCACAATGGCAGGAATGTGTTGGGAGATGACAAAATATATGTGTTTTTATGTTCTAAGAAAAACTATTCAAGTACAAAGTTTTGACATGCACGATCGAACTTTGATTGTGATGTCAGCATTTGACACAAGTCTGCTGGACAATCTATATCCACATGGAAAGGGAATGACCCTATACAAGTGGGATATCGATGTTGTGTACGATCCAATAGGGAATGCTACAAGATGTCCCAAAGTACTGCATTTGACTCAAAATCCTCGTAGAAGCCAAATTGAGTTCTGTAAACAAGGGATTTTCCAAGGGAAAAATTGTCAAACTCACTTTTGTGATTGAATCATCAATTGAAGCCAAATATTAATCAAATAGGAACAATTTCACTCAAAGCATACTCAACACAGGAGAACTATTGTTGTGAAAGTGTTGTACAGTCAATTCCAAAATTAGATTGCAGAGACTTTGTTCTGAGCGCTAAAGGCACTCACAATAGAGCACATTTTTCTTATTACTAACAGTGTGACCCTCAAGGTCTCCAAACTAAGGTCCAAGTGTGAATTTTCTCAGCACAAGGCGCATTCAAATACATTCAGCAATGGCAGCAGACAAAGTATCCAAACCATTTAACAAAGCAAGCAAGAATCCAATACAAATGCTCTCACAAGTGACAACACTGGAATTTGTTACCAAACTTCAAATTGGAAGGACGGACCACTTGGGCTTCTCCAGTCTCTTAAGCAAAATGAATGCCCCCACTCTTGATAGCGACAAGGCCCTTGCGGGATGTTGGTATGGGACTACACTAGGAAACCCACATCCTGTCTTATACAAAATGGACCCTTCATTAGTATTATCTGGAATAGTATTATCTGGAATTCACTCGGCAACTTTTGTTCCACTGCAGGGATGCTTATCCCTTGTATTTGCCATTCCAAAATGTGAAGACAATTCGGAACATTCCCACGGTCTTGAAGCATTCCAGGAATGGAAAGAAACATTGTCTTTGAGTTCAAAGATGGTACTGATTCACATGCTACTAGTGTTTGAGAATGTGGCCAAACGGGAATTGAGCACTCCTGATGTTGACCTTCCACACTTTTGTTGCACTCCAGGTGAAGCATACACCTTTCCATGTCAACAATGGAAATGTTGCGCGATTATTGAAAATGATAAAGCATCTTGAGAATACATGACATTGCATCCAATGGTATTGGAGTCCAAGGAGAACAAGGGTGTGGAGGGAAGCGAAGCCCCTGAGGGGGCTTTGGGGCTTCGCCTCCGGCACTCTGGAAGAGGAAGAAGACTCCAATGATGATGATGATGAAGACTCGGATGAAGACGATGACGATGATGGCAATGACAATGAAGTAAAGGCCAAGGACAAGCACTCTTTCAATAAATCCTTGTTGGAAGAAGATGGGGATGATGTATTCAATGAAGAAGAAGGTAGCTGCCCATTAACTAAAGTGACAACGGTTGTGTCCAAAACCGTTGATCAATACAAGGAGGAATGGACTGATAAGACCATGATTCTATACGCTCTATTTCAACATGTAATGAAAAAAACATTTTGTCATGTTCGGTTGCTTTTCTCTTATGATGAGCAAGCTCCACAGTAGGATCCGGGTAATACAAGAATGTGGTATGGGCTTGCTCTTTATTTTGGGTGTCAGTGTCCAAGTGTCAAGTTGAAGGTACAGGCTGTTTGCTTTCCTTGCTTGTCCGTGTTGATTTCATCCCCATACAGTATGATGGGCACGAGCATTTCCCTTTTCCCCTCATCACACTTTAATTCCATGGTGTCACGCCACCAGGTGCCATGATGCATTTCACTGACAAAATTGGGTTTGTCTTCTGGATCTGGTCTGAACTTGAAGGGGTTGGTTGGATGGGGCAAGGAGATATTCTCACCATTGGGACCCGTCACATCTTGGTTTGTCAGAAGCTCGTATACACAATCCAAGAAGGGGCAGATAAAGAGACTAGTAGGCCAATTGTCAGGGAGACAGTCAATCATGTGTTCCTGGAAACCATTGGTCTTTTGTACCCCCAAGTGAAGTCAAAACTGAGTAAACAATTCAGACCGAGTGGTCAGGTCCAACAGAAAAAGATTAGGCTCTTTCTTGGTCCCTTTGTGGGCCCATGCTTGAATGTCAGAAACAGAGGAGGCTGACCATCTGTGTTTCCTTGCAAGGCAAAGGAGGTGAAGGTCAGCTTCCATTTGTGTGCTGATAGATGGTGGCATCAATTTCCGGTTGTACTCTTCTTGTTTCAGTCGGTCCAATAGGTAGTTGGAAGAATCATGATTGGGGATGTTGTGAAGAAGTGGCTGGGGGGTGTTAGAATAAAGCAAAATGGGCTCTATCGTGAGTGCCTTTAGCGCTCAGAACAAACTCTCTGCAATCTAAATTTGTAATCAACTGTACAACACTTTCACGACAATAGTTCTCCTGTGTCTAGGTATACTTTGAGTGAAATTGTTCCTATTTGATTAATATTTGGCTTCAATTGATGATTCAATCACAAAAGTAAGTTCAACGATTTTACCTTGGAAAATCCCTTGTTTACAGAACTTGATTTGACCTCTACGACAATTCTGTGTTGAATGCAGTACTTTGGGACATCTTGTATTATTCCCTACTGCATTGTACACAACACCAATATCTCACTTGTATAGGGTCATTCCCTTTTTGTGTGGATGTAGATTGTCCGACAGACTTGCGTCCGGCATACTTGCGTCGAATCCCAACATCACGATCAAAATCCAATCCTACATTCTTTTTGGAACGTAAAAACTCATATTTTGTCATATCCCAACACACTCCTGCCATTGTGACAATCACCATTGGCAGCAATGGGACATGCTCTCATTCACTGTATATTTTGTTTTGTATTTTCTTCTGAAAATATGCATACTTGTCTGACCTATTCCTGTGGACCAAGAATCAGATCCCTGAACTTGCGAAACTTCTCACCTTGCAATGGCTTTGTCATGAAATCCGCAATCATACTGTCAGTTGGACAGTATTCTATCTTAACATTTCCTTTCTCAACTTGATCTGTGATAAAAAAATAACAAATATGGATAGCTCTGCTTCTTTTGCCCGCGCTCTTGCAACCATTCTCTTCCAGTAGAATCGCGCTTTTGTTATCCTGATACAAGATATTCTTTCTCGATCGGATATCCTTTCCACTCCACGAACAACTTTGTCCATAGTATCATCGTGACAACATTGTCAACAGCAATCAGTTCCGCTTCCGTACTGCTTCTGCTGTTTAGCTTTTGCTTCTTCGACATCACTTGAGCTGCACCTCCCCCAAAGGACAGAGTTCCGCCAGTATGGCTCTTGAAATCTGGATGCACTGCAAATGATGCGTCGATTATCCATTTCATGACTCGTAGTGATTCTGCGGAAAGTGTCAGGTGATACAACGATGTACAAAACAAATATCGCATCATGCGAACACACTTCTTCCAATCAGACTCTGTAGGTTCTCAAACTCTCGAGGCAAGAATAGTAATCGTTGGATGGATATCCAAACGAGCTCTCTTAGAGACATAAAGTTGCAACAGTACTATGGAAGATCTGACGGTACTCAGCATTGAGTAACTTCCCTTTACCAGCTTCCAGTAAATCCTTACCAGCTCGTGTTTCCTGCTTTGAATCCTTGTTGAACTTGACAGGAAAATCTTCCAACATGTTCTTGACATAGTCATCCATGCGGATTTTGAGTTTTCCTTTCACCGAGAAATCCAAAGTCATTCCAAGATATCTGTGTATCTCACCTCTGACGATTATACATGCCTTGATCAAACCATATCTCATGTTCAACCACTTAGCAAATTTGTCATTTACTTTCGGATCCATGTGACTTGACATAAGATCGTCAACATGAAATCTGATAGTATGCTGTTTTTCATCAACAACTTTGTTAGCAACACACGGGTCATACGGATTGAAAACAAATCCCTTTGCCTCCAAATCACTTTGAAACTGATTATAGAATAGTAGGCTCAATTGCAACATCCCATATACAGCACGTAGTACCCGCACATAGATTACTTGGTTTCCGTTCTCTAATACAACGTATTCGCGATACTCTGGGGCCATGTCAATCAATATCTGGACCATCATGCCAGTGATTTTCATGTAGACGCAATCTTCTCCTTCCTTAGCTTCAGGCATATAAGTTTGAATGAAAGCATTAGGAATGTCCATTGACATTATATCTCTACCTTTGTGTGCATCAATAACACAAGTAGTGGTGATTGCTTCCTGCAAAGCAGTTGGACTTGCAGTGTCCTCTCGCGATAACCATTCACGAGTTCCATTGCCTCGGTATACTAGGCGACCTTTAATTATCTTTTTGAATTGCTTCTCTGCGAATAACATCATCGCTGATTGGGCCTTCTTTCCCTCAGACGCGGTCATGTCTTTCACAAATTCAGGAGTAAAACAATCTCTCAGGAGCATTTGTCTCAATTCCTTATCCACAGCATCCTTTCCATCATCACCAAACTTCTTCAGTCCTTGATTGATGTAACACTGTTGAATGAAGTTCAGACCTTTGTCAGTATCGAACTTGGCCTTGATCTGCAGCATGCAACGAGCGATCAGAATAGCGTTGTGCTCTTCATAATCAGCTTTCATCTCATTTCCAATCTGTTGGAAACATAGATTGTGCTTAGTACTGCAACTTCCTTCTTTGGTACGAATGCCAGATTTTAACTTGTTCTTCAACAGTTTCAATTCTCTCTCTCGATGCTTGCGTCTTGTCGCAACTCGATTCTTGTTCTTATTGGCAGAACTGCTACTCATGCTCGAAGTCCATTCTCTTGGTCTCTGTGGAACTTGGGAAAGGTTCAGCCCAGACATTGCAGCTTGCGCATATGTTTGCCCAGATCAAGTGACTTGAGGCTCTTCAGGCTCAAATACAATCTCTTCTTCTGGCGGCTCTTGTAGGTCCTCCAGATCAGTAATGAGGCTCCCAATATCATCGGTTCCTCTATCGACATTTTCTTGATTGTGATCCAAATTGGTCACAATAGGTTCTTCCTCTTCATCGCCTTCATCACCCAAATCGTCGTCTGATTCATAGTCATCATCTCCTTGGAATCTGACAGTGAGTTCTGGCATATCATCGACATCATTGTCTGCATCTGCCAAGAGCTCTTCTCTTTTGGAGTCATCAATATCATCGAATTGTCCACATAGATTGAAATCACGTTCATCTTCATCTTCATCTTCAGGTTCATAGTCCTGATCAAAGGCTTCTTCTAAGTAACCTTGTTCCATGTCATCCACTCCTGAAATTTGATCGCCATCTTGAAATGTCTCCAAATCTCTCTTCAGTTGATATTGACATTATCAATGAGTTGCTGCAGACTGAAATGTGATGAGATACTGTCTTTCTGGGGAAAGACATTCAATAGCTCGGCGGCTCGACGTCCAAGACATTCAGTGATCACTTTTGGGAACACTTTGTAGGGTAATCGTGCAAGAGCTACTCTGACTCTTTCTTTCAGCGTCCTATTGTTTTGCTCAGCGGTAGGCTCGTGGTCTCCAGCTGCAGTTGGGTCAATAGCAACACCATATCATCTGTGAGAGGAATGAACGCCCGATCACACTTGATTGTCTTGACATGAAAGCCTGCCTTGTTGTAGCGGCGGAATATTTTATCCAATGCTTCAAATTCAGGGTCAGTCTTCAGGTTCTGCACGGGAATACATGAGCAATAACGCACAGTGGTATCAATGCAGGTGAGAAACTTAGCATTCTTGATCTCCATGTGATCGATACAGACGGTAATAGATTGATTCTGTTGATACAATTCCTCTGGTGGACTGAAGAAGTTGTCGTACGTCTTCTTTGGAGTTGGTCTTGTTGACTTGCCTTTCAATGTAGAGGCATCAGGTCCAAAGATCGCTTCGGCATGATTGATTGCTTCTTTGGTGATAGGACAGTTTTTGATGAGACCAGATCAGATCGCATACTTCAGACTTTTGGTGCTTGGAGCATTGAGTATGTGCATCGCACTTCTCGCTTCCATCGCAGCCTTGACTTGCCTTGGAGTGAATCCTTCCTTGTTCTTTCGAACGGTTGCCATCTTGGAGGTCATCTCGAGTCCAGCATATCCATTCTGTTTGTTTGAAGAAAGTTCGAAATGGGGTTGATTATTGAAGTTGCTTAACTGGCGACGGTACATTGCACTTGTCTCTTTGGCACCTGGTTTGACATTTGCTCCAAGTTGCTCCAACACATACACACCCTTACGATTCACAAATCGCATCTTTCTGTTTCCATCAC
>CAKOGP040000080.1:0-95481 GCA_933822405.4 Cylindrotheca closterium | reverse complement strand
AAATACAGAGCAGTCTTTTCAAAAGGAATGAGCTGCAACTGAGCTGCAGCTCCTTCACCAACTTCTTTCACAACCTCTTTGGTACGTAGCTTTCCACTGTCCTGCTACTGTACCTTCTTTGCATACGCACTTGGGCGTTCCGATCAGTCCGTCCTTCGCTAGCCAACACCTGCAGAGTAAGCCACCGGTCCGATCTATTGGACTCGCGGTGCGATTCGTTTGACCTCAACACGTTCCTCCCTTGTTGTCATCTCCCGTACCAGTGTGCCAACAGCATTAATTGTCTCCCGCTTTTTATATTTGTTCGCAATCCTTGTCAAATTCATACAGTGCCATATTCTATGATGGCACCGCATCAACAAGACCCATAGCACATCGACCATATTCTATGTATTTTTGCTAATATCAACAATTATCGGAATTTCAGTTTGAGGTCTGGGTGGCAATGATTGAACACGGAATAAACAAATCATACGAATTTACACACCAATCAACCCAAAGAAGTCAGACATTTTCTTTTATCATTGATTCCTTTTCTCCCCATGAAGGATCCAGTGTCGTAGTCTTTGTGTTTTGTGGATTGCACCAGGAGATACTGTGCCGCGGTATAGAGCAGTAATGGAGAATGACGGCGGGAGAGCATATTGAATATTGCGGGAGAGATTTTGGACAGTCTTATCGACCCGTTGGACTCCCAAAAAACGGCAGAGCAGCCGCCGAGAAAAAGCCCTGGATTTTGAATTTGGTGTCAGAGTGTACATAGCGCCGTCTACTGTCAGCCGTCGGTCAACTTGAGTATGAGTCGGACAAGTCGAAAGCTGGTGCAACTCCAAACCACAATTTAAACACAGAAAACGTTGGTGGATCAACCATTTGAAAGTTTGTTCAAGTTTTAGTTGATACCTTAGCTTTAATGATGATAATGATAATGAAAATGAACTGGCTATACCAGTGTAGCCTAGTCCATAAACTCGTATCGCTAGGCTGTAGACAACATCATGTCGTTGTCAATTTCTCTAGACATCAGCTCGTTGCTTAAAACTACAGCCTTACGAAAAAGAAAGGACATTCTAAACTCGCTTCATGACTTTGCCATAACGCCACGTGGAAAACTAGAGTTTGATATGCTTCGAGAAAGCAATAAAGAGTTCCGTTTATGCACAATTGCATTGATGCCCAAGGCAGTCGTCAACCAATTGAGCATGGCTGATGTATCATTCTCCATCCCTGCTCATGATCTAGACGAATCCCATCGTAAGCAACTAAATCACTTAATTCTGAATCGTACAACCTTTAAGGATTTCATAAAGCGGAATAGCAGTGAAGCCTTTCGCAAGGTATGGTTTGGAAGGAAGAAAGGAGATCAGCTTACAAGAACCGAACAGTTGGTCCTGTCAATTCATCTTTGTTTGGCTTCAAGGGATAATGTAACACTAAAGGCTACTTCAAATTTGTGGGGAAGAGATGCAAGATCGATGGTCAGGTATACGATTCAATGGCCAGAAGCCTCAATTGGGATCTTCCGAGGCCCTTTTTCCTTTTGCTCATCCAAAGTGGTTGTTTGTTAATGCGTCAGGTGATGGTGGTAGGGACGAGTTATTGAGACAAAATGATGACAGCGGTGGTGCCCACTTTGTAACCCTAGTAAAAACAGATGAGCAGCCGGATCAAAGTACGCCTGACACCTCTGAAACTGAATCTGATGAAGACTTCTTTTCATTTGGTAAGCCAAAAGTTGTGGTTGTCAATGATAGCAGGGACGAACCATTGAACCAAAACGACAGCGGCGGTGCCCTTGTTGTCACCACAAGCACAGATGAGTTTCCAACACAGCTTAGGTTCTTATGGAGATGCAGATGAAAGCGATAATCAAGGCATTGTCGCTCTCGTGACACCAACTGAGGAGGGCAATGGCACCTTCGATTTTGAAACAGTCGCAGTGAGCAAGCCATCAACGTCGTATCAGCCGACAAGAGAGGATCTTTTGCGAAGAGATAGAAAGGCGAGACCTTCAGCCAGCAACAAGGGAGGAACGTGAGAGGATCTTTCGCGAAGAGAAAGAATTGAGGTCTTAAGCCAACAAGAGAAGAAGGTGACAGGATCTTTCGCAAAGAGATAGAACGACGAGGCCTTCAGCCAACAAGGGAGGAACGGGAAAGGATCTTTTGCAAAGAGATTGCATCGAAAGGTCTTCAATCCGCCTTCGCCGCAATAACGGAAACTCATGCTACCGCTTCAGCGTTCTGTTTCAACTCCGGTCGTTATCCGAAACACTTTGTCAAAATCTCAGTGAGTGACACAATGGAACGATATACAATAAATGATAGAAAGAGAATATGGGTTCAGAAAGTTGTCCAGACTTCCGGCAATGACAACCTCTCGGAGGATGACAAAGCTTCATCTCTGCTCATTTGCATTGCTCAGTCCAAGTCATCCAGAACGAAGTGGCCGCAAGAGCACAGAGGAAAGGCAAGAAACAGTCTGATTTGACTTCTGAGCAAAAGCAAAGAAATCTGAGATTTGCTAGCCGGGAAGAAGCACTTCAGAGACTAACTGAATTAAAATACTGAGCATATTTCTTCATTTCTATTTTTGTTAAACTCTCTTTGATCTTATTCAGTTTTTTTTAAAATGCGTCGTCTGTCTGTCGTCCCCATTGAAAAAGTGGACATTTCATTTGGTTGGCTGGCGGACGGAGTGAAGAGCATCGAGCACGGCAAAGTGGTCCCGTCTTCTTTTCCCAGGGCAGATTTGGGATTTGGTGTTCGGTGTCAACAATTGAGCTATTTATTTAGTATACATTTTTGCGTAGCTCCGTGTCGCATCATATCGCAGTTGACCACATTCCTTTTTCCGCCGACTCACTCAATCGACCAAAGGTTCGACTCTCTCAGTCGACTCTCTATATTTCTTCAATTTTTAGACGTTATGTCTGCTTTTCGCACCGTTTGCAGACCCTACAGTACCCTGTAGATTTACTGTATGGTTGCGGAGACACGACATCATTGTTCGCGATGAGGGCTTGTGAGATGATGGAGACACTAGAAGTGGCATAGCTGTACGGTCAAGACTTTCTTTTTTCTCGCCCTCACCACCCCTCTGTTTTCTCTCATTTGCACCTTTGCTCGGTACCTATTTGATCCCGGTTTGTTGTCAATCCTATTTGATTGTCCTCGAATCCTATGATGATTCGACCTTGGTGCAAACCAGTCTCTAACTTAGTACCTCGCGACTGTCCCAAATCTACTCGCCTCTCGTCATATGTAGCATGTAGATTATGACGCGGATTCTCGCCATCTACTACAGATGGGCAACTTAAGGACATCTCAAAGAACTCTTTCTTCCTCTTCATGTAAAAGCAAGAATTGACTCTGAAAACGAAGAGGCCATGCTACAGCAGCACAAGAGATGAAAAATGAAGTTGCGTTTTTAGTGCTGCCTGGGTTGGACCTACAATTACAGAGGGGTTGCTTGTCTTCGTAGCTTCAACCACTACAGTACAGCATCAAAACCGCAGATCAGAACCTCTGCAGAAATGGTGGGAACCAAGGTTGGGGCGTGGGGCATGTCCATATGGAGTTCGAAATTGAATAGTGTACAATCGCAACAACAAAATTAAAAGGCACCGACCATGTCCAAGTCTTGGGTAGCCAAGATGTCGTAGACGCAGTCCTTGCGATCTAATTCGTCCTTCAGCTCGTCACAGGCAGCCTCAGCTTGTTCGACAGAGACAATGGACTCTGACAAGCGGCGTTTGCGTTCACCACGAGGGTCCTCTGGCCTGATGCAGGCTTCGGGGAATTGTGGATGTGAACTTTGGTGGAAGAGTCTTGGGTCGCTTGGCAAAACTTGCCACTCGTCACCGAAATCACCAAAGTCGTCCAGTTCAGTTACTCCATCTCGAGCAAGGGTCTTTCCAGACTTGAAGTCTCCAAGAAGACCAACTGTGTTTCCAAAAATGGCTTCGTTTCCATGCAACCTGATGCGCACAAATTCCTTAAAGAGCTCAACAGTGATATCCTTTCCAGGATACTTTGGACTCAAGTCAAGAATGTATTGACGCTTGTAGGCGATTTGTTTCTTCATAATGACTGGGAATCCAGCAATATCTTCGACTTCTCCTTGATACTCGTAGTTGAACCAGTAGTGTGCCTCTTCATCTTCCGCATCAGGGGATCCTTCAATCTCCAGCACATCATTTCCAATTTTGATAGACACACCCTGAATGTAAGACCAGTGTCTCACAACCTTGGTACGGATGTGGACGTCCAATCCAAGGCCATCTGCGAATTCATCATCCTGCAACATCACAAGATCACACTGTCCATGGTATTCATAGTGCTCATTCTTCCAAGTGGTGATGTGCGGATCGCCACCAATATTACCTCGCTCTTCTTCTTCATTGATTGCGTTGACTGCAGCCAAGAGGGTAGCTATGAGACCAAGAGAAAAAAACTTCATTGCACGGATTTTTGAGTGACGCTCTCGAAAATGTGATGCAATTGTTTGATCTAACGTGAACCTCCAAGTCATGTATATTTCTCCGATTGTAACTTTCCAGCGGAATTTCTTAGCTTCCTTCCATGATTTAGGTGGTAGGTTCCTCCGACAATGCCTCCTCTGTCTGGCGTTCGTCCCGTATAAAAGAACCCGGAGACAATATGATACCGGGTATATCGCAATATATCACATGTTCAATGTGCATAGTCGATAATATTGATCTGTGCATTATTGCTCTTGAGATGTATGACTTCGTCTCTTGACCCGTCATCGTCACTATGGCTGTGGGTTTGGGCTTACGTGCTGATCACTGCTCCTACTACCTTCAGCTTATCACTATCACCAGCAGCTGATGATTCCAAAAGCGCATCCTCGTCCAATAATAATAAGTCTTATTATTGGAACGGATTGCATTTTCAGCTTCAGCATTTTTGGACTTGCCCTAGCAACAATGGCCAATCGACTGAGCGCACTGGTAGCAAACTTTTGGCTGATCTTTTGCTTCAATCGGAAGATGTCAATATTGGTTTTGTCAGCAAATCCCAAGCCAAACGAGCCTGTCAAAACGGAGCGGTATGGATTCTGAATAGCATTAATAAGGGGCATTTTTTGGAGTTGCTGCAACGCGATTTGAAGACCAAAAGCATGTTGGAGATGAAAAGCTTGCATCTTGATCATTCCGCGCTGATAGAGGGTCCTTTCCTCCAAGCACATCCATCCACCATATTGCAACCAAGTGATGAAGTTTGGATCATGGTCGACCGTCAATGGAAGTCTGGTTGGAACGGGTATCCAGTTTTCGTCACGAAGAACTGGTTGCCACCCCCAGCAAGTCGAGGTCTTCTTGATAGTCTGGCGGGGTGTGTTTTGTATGAAGATGACGAGATTGCAATGATCAACAAACCTAAAAACCTCACCACAATTTCAAATCCAATGGCAGCTAGTTGTTGCTCAATGAGTAGTACAAGCGATGATCGAGACGACTTGCAGTCCCTTCTTGGTTTCCTCCTTCAATGTCCCATTGATGGGACCACAAAGTTTCACAAAGGCGACGACGCTTACCAACCCAGACCAGTCCATCGACTAGACAAGCCGACATCTGGGCTTGTTTTGGTGGCCAAGTCAGCGAGAGCCATGAAGATCTTGAGCAAAGCCTTTGCCGAACGACAGGTTACCAAAACGTATTCTGCCATTGTGTTACATGGTGGAGACGAGAGTGGGCTGTACCAATGGGAACTTGACCAGTCTGAGAATCGGAAGGACGATCCAAGTTGGTATACAATCGACTATCCCATTAATGGAAAATCTGCCATTTCGTCATGGCGGTTGATACGATCGATATCTCTGCAAATAGGGTCACGTGTTTTGCAGCAGTTTTGTAAGAAGAACTATGACAAAGGTGAACTGTCATGGGATCATTCAGAACCGTCTGATAGTGATGCATCCCGAGATGATGATTGCAATCAGAAGCTTTCTCTGTTGCAAGTCCGTCCTCACACTGGCCGAACCCATCAAATTCGCCGCCATTTGGCCTATAACTTGGGTTCACCTATTGTGGGCGATACCAAGTACTATGCTGCTGGTGGCCAAAAACGCAAGGGACCCTTTTGGAAAGACTGGCATACGAACCAACCAAGGATGTACCTGTGCTGTCACGAATTGGAGTTTCCATACGATTTGTTGATTGGAACGCAGTCCACCGCAACAATGATCACGGCTATCAATAGCAAGAGCAAGACCGCTGCCAATGTTACAGTCGTAGTAGCAGCACCGAATGTCCAAGGTGCACCGACTTTGCGATTGAGAGTCTCTATCCCCTTGCCCTCCTCATTTCATGATTTGCTGTCAAAATAAATTCATTTTAATGATTGAAGAAGCAATTGTGCGCTGTAATGCCGCACTACTATCTAAAGGAACAATAGACTAAAATAAAAGGATATGTATGAATACTAATTGACTTTACATCTCCTTATTCTGTTTCTATTGATTGTAACAAATAAACCATCTATCGATACGATTGGTTGTTTTCTTCTAGTTCCCCACACAACCGAAGTGCCCTTATGTCAAGCAAAAGAAAAGATTTATTAAAACTTGCTCTTGTGTTGCTTGAAAGCACTGGCAGGAGGCGAATTCTTTTTGCTGGGGCGCGCAGTTTTCACGGCTGCCTTTGCTTCAGGTCCCGTGGCGGAAGTCATGGAGTGCCGAATGGACCAAATGGGTTCGTCTTCTTTGTTGTTGCCAAAGGAAGGGGTAGAGTTGCGTTTAGAACCTCCACCCAAAACTTTGCTGGACAAACCAGTACCGGAATGGAGGACCATTTCAATTTCGGGATCTCTCAAATTGTGATGAAGGTTGAGTGTTTCGACATTAGATGGACGTGATCGCTTTTGTCCCCGTCTGCGGGCCATGCCAACCAGCAAAACCACCAAACCAAATCCAACGATACCGCCCACCCAATAGCTTTCATTGAGATCGGCTCCATCGAAAATAGCGGCAATTGGAGATTCATCTTCAACTGCAGCTTCCGAAACAATGACTTGCTCTGTTTCGGGTTCGATAGGTGCCTCTTCGACAGTGGCTATGGCAGGAGCAGCAGCCTCTTCTTCGCTGTCCTCATCGTCATCATCGTCATCATCATCTTCATCATCGGCATCTTCGTCGTCATCATCGTCATCATCGGCCTCATCATCATCATCGTCGTCTTCATCGTCGGCCTCGTCATCATCATCATCATCATCGTCTTCATCGTCTTCGTCGGCCATGACAATGGCTTCTTCCTTGATCTCTTCTTCCTTGGCGGATTCGATGGCTTCTGCTTCCATCTCCTCTTTGGATTCTGCTTCAATTTCGGCTTCGGTAGGATGATGCTTGTGGTGATGTTTGAGATTGCGACCTCCTTCCATCTTAGCTTGATGATGTTGTAAATTACGGTGAATCATGTTGGCAAGGTGCTCTTCTTGCTCTTTGTTGTGGTACTTTAATGCCAGGCCACGGTGGGTGTGGCGCCTTTCTTCCAAAGCATCGCTCAATTGACGCTTACGGATCAGACCATGGTGTGTATCGGCCAGGACAGTGGCCGACACGAGCAAGAGTAGTAGAAAGGCTCTTGGAATCATGCTATTGCTGTTGTTATTGTTGTTGTGATTTTTGCTTGTCGAGATGTTTCGCGAGGAGAAGCCAGCAGTAGTGGTGCAATCGTG
This sequence comes from Cylindrotheca closterium, assembly GCA_933822405.4. Lineage (NCBI taxonomy): Eukaryota > Bacillariophyta > Bacillariophyceae > Bacillariales > Bacillariaceae > Cylindrotheca > Cylindrotheca closterium. Next base: position 87,781 of record CAKOGP040000080.1, on the reverse strand, counting down.
AAACTTGAGTGGTGGCGATTCACTTTGGCAGGCAGAGCGGTGGGTTGTTCAGTAAGTGCGATCCGGCAATACTGATAAATTGCACTGGCGGAGTGTATGTACGGTGGTAGGATTGCAACTGACCAAAGGGGCAACGAGGAGGAGAGTGCTTGGCATGCCTCGAGGCGCTCGTTATCGCCAATGGCACTATCGCCAAAATATACCATTATTATTGAGCCACAACGATGAAGTCGACTCAGACGAGTCTGTTTCTGGAGCCACCTTGCTCGGTCGTTTGAATGTGAGTTGGTAGGCCGGCGCATGGGGTGGAATTCTGGTCAAAAAGCGCCTAGTCTTCAGGTACCAGGTATGGAGCAATATGACAACAACTCACTCTATGCGATGATGATGATGAGCGCGATATGATCATGGTAATGTTAAGTCGCCGTGATGGTGTTACTGCGTGCAATACGACTGTACAGTGATGATCAAAGTCATGTGTTTTATATGGTGATTTTTTAAATAAAAAATCTGTAATCATTTGTCTAGGATATCCATGAGCCTTGGATGGGGCATTCTACGGAAGGAAGATCCTCTCGAACTTTCCAGCTGAATCCAAGCTCATTGAGTGCATTGATTCTCTCCAAAGTCATGCTGGACTCCTTTGCACCTTTGGAAAACAGCTTGAACTGCCTTCTCTGGCACTTGATCCAAGTGGCCAGTTCGGGATTCTCTGGATAGTTTGACGGAACGTTGCAATCGCCGCCGTGCTTCTTACAGTATTCTACGAGCTCTTTCAGGCGCTTGTCCCAAGTTAGTGCATGCGTGTTCCAAACAAAGCCAACGTCTTCGAGTTTCTTGATACGGTCATCGGTCATTGTGGACGGTGCCTTTCCAGCCGCCTTGAGCTTGTATTGGTATCGTTGCCGTTTCACCCATCGAGCCAAGGCTTGGTTCTTGGGGTATGTGTGGGGGACGAGACAATGGCCTTGTTCTTCCTTGAACTTGAGGAGCTCTTCAAATTGTTCTTCCCATTGTTGTTCTTGGTACCAACGGAAGCGTGGTTGTTGATCACTTGAGGAAATCCGCCTCCTCTTGACCATTGGTGCACTTGCTGTGATGGGTGGTTTTTTCGACGCCTTTCTCACCTTGGACACAGTTTTGCTTACTGTACTCAAAGCAAGCTCCAGTGCGCCGTCGAGGACAGAGACATCCAACACGGAGGGACCGGATGTTTTTGTTGCTCTTCCGCCAATTGGCACTGGCTCAAAGGCATCTGCGGGAAGATCACCAAACAGATTGTTGGAGTCCCAGGATCCAGCATTGTCGGTTTCAGTTGGCTGAGCATAATAAGACACATTGTGTTTTAGTTCTGGCTCAGGAGAATGAGGCTTGATGGGAAATTCCATCGAATTGAACATCATTTGTTGCGTTCCCATTGCGTTCGGTGTTGAAGGCATGATACTACTGTAGAGCAACGATGGAGTTTGATCAGGAAGAAGACGAGAACCACCAGTAGTGCTACAAGAAATTCTATTTGCTGAGCAGGCTTCGAAAAGATTGAAAGCGGCACTCATGGAGAGCTCAATGAAAAAGAAAAATGGGGGATTCTTCAAACCACAGTCGCGATTCAAAATTTTGAGAAAAACTGGTGATGTAGTTTTGTAGGACCACAAAAACGATTCTGAAATTATTTCGAGAGACTCTTCATTTTTAAATTAGCTCAAACTTGATGGCTTACAATTAGGGTAGGACCTTTGAAATACATCATTGGACATGATTCTTTCTTCGCCTTCCGCCATCGAAAATTGCGTTACTTTAGTACAAGTAGCAAAACGGCCTCTGACGGCAATGGGAACAGCGAAACGCGTCTGCAAAGAAGCACAAAAGCCGGAAACCAATTAAGTTGCTTCTCGGTGTTCAAGGTGCTCAGCTTTTTTATTCAAATCCGGTAGCGCTTGTGACGGTTCTTTTTCGCACTTCACTAACGTGGTGTTTATATATATGTATCACACTGTTCTGGGCTTTAGGTTTAAAATGACCACACAAACGGTAACGAGTGAATCATATAAAAATACCTTTGCAGTATTGCATTTCATGAGCGCGAGCAAAATACCTCGTAGAAAGTCATCATTGGATGTACAGCCAAGGGTGACGTACAGCTCTGCATTGCGGCGAGAATGAACGGTGCGGTAGGTCTCAATACCAGTACAGTTCAATACTCGGGACAAGGTGATTGCAAGTACCAGTCGAGGATTCCTATCCATAAATATTAGTACGACAAGCTTGCTTTGATGTCGACCTCGCTTCCAACCAATCAGGAAGAGTTAACCAAAGCACAGTGGGTCCGACGTCAGAAGTAGTCCTTTGTTTCTCAATTGTCGATCTACGCATGCAAAAAATCACTTTATAAAAAAAGAAAAGCTTTGAAGCAAGCCACAAGAAGAGCGAACCAAAAGGGGGTGAAAAGTTCGTTTCGTTGTAATACCTATGTAGCGAGAGGAAATCGAATGATCACGTCATAGGTTGTACTGGTAGTGCAATGCCATTCAATTTTGAAAATACGGTGCTCGAGCATCCTGGTAGTTCCTGCGTGATCCGTTGATTGGAACGCACAAGGGGACTTATTTTTATTATAAAACACTTATTGAACTTGGTCATAGTCCTACAGTAAGCAATCCTTCTACAGCTGGCATGAAACTTTTTCTAATGTTGGCCCTGTCATCATCTCTTCAACACTCCCGACGCCAGTTCTAGCGATGTGACGAATGCAATGAATTGGGTCCACAGGGATGAATCTCGGATGTAAGTCACCCATTTTAAGACTAGCTTTGAAGGAAGCCAAAAGGATACGAAGAGCGAACATATATGCGCATGCAGAGTCTTCTGTTGCATGGTAATCATGACTGGTGTTGGAGACAACCCAAGATCCAAGTCACACGCTGCAGCATATATATACAATGACAAAAGATGAGGATGCACCAATTTTAATATATTTAGTAGTCTAGTTATAGTACGAGTATATAATATGTACCGTATTCAAAAAATCGCAAGTTCATTCCTTTAGAACGAGGGGTTTCGATTGAAAACAGAATGATCTGAACCAACTTTCCAGCTGAATCCAAGATCATTGAGTGCATTCATTCTCTCCAAAGTCATGCTGGATTCCTTGTTGCATGACCAAAACAGCTTGTACTGGCGTCTCTGGCACTTGATCCAAGTTGCCAGTTTGGGATTCTCTTGGCAATTTGATGGAACGTTGCAATCGCCGTACTTGTTACGGTATTCTACGAGCTGTTTCAGGCGCTTGTCCCAAATAGCTGCATGCGTGTTCCAAACAAAGCCAACGGCTTCGAGTTTCTTGATACGGTCATCGGTCATTGTGAATGGCACCTTTCCAGCCGCCTTAAGCTTGTATTGATATCGTTGACGTTTCACCCATCGAGCCAATGCTTGGTTCTTGGGATATGTGTGGGGGACGAGGCAATGGCCGTGTTCGTTTTTGAAGTTGAGGAGCTCCTCGAACTGTTCTGCCCATTGTTTTTCTTGGTACCCACGGAAGTGCGGTTGCTGGTCATCATTTTTTGAGGACAAGATACGCCTTCTCTTGACCATTGGAGCACTTGCTGTGATGGGTGCCGAAGCCTTTCTCACATTGGACACAGATTTGCTTACTGCAACTAAAGCAAGCTCCAGTGCGCAGTCGAGGACAGAGACATCCAACACGGAGGGACCGGATGTTTTTGTTGCTCTTCCGCCAATTGGAAGTGGCTCAAAGGGATCTGCGGGACGATCACCAAACTGATTGTTGGAGGCCGAGGATGCAGCATTATCGGTTTGAGTAGGATAACAAGGCAGATTGCCTGTTGGTTGTGGCTCTGGGGAATAAGGCATGAAGGCAAGCTCCAGAACTACAGATGCATCGATTAACGGAGAAGGTTTTCTTTTTTTACTCTCTCCAATTGGAACTGGCTCAAAGGCATCTGCGGGGAGATCACCGAACAGATTGGAGAGGACACAAAGTGGCCCAGCGTTTTTATCGGATTCGGGAACGGCATGATGAGGCCGCATGCTGGTCGTATATGATTGTGGTGGTTCAGGAGAATGATAGGACGCAAAGGGGGAGTTGAGCCCCATGTCTTGTGTTCCCATGGAATTCGATAGCGAGTTCATCATACTTTGGAACAACGAAGGAGTTTGATCAGGAACAAAAGAACGAGCACTATCACTCATCTTACCATCATCATGATGGCATAAATCAATGAACGGCAGGGAACCCATGAGGAGAGATTGGTTCTCGATAGAAGAGACAAAGAATGGATGCTGCAAAAATCAAAAGAGTGAGATGTGATTGTGTTGTAGAAAAGAGTATCAGAAGGTACAACCGTCTGGCTCAGATATTTTGGACCATTGCTTATTGGTACATATAATATAATGGGAAACACTTAATATATTACATTGCTGGTCACAACAACGTCGTTGGTCATAGTAGAAAAACGTGCCACAAGTTCAAGTAGACATCCCCCATATTCAACTCCTAAAAGTATGGTAGCGCTTGTGACGGATTTTTGACGTGGTATTTATGTATCCGCGACTGAGGCAGATTTCAAAATAATTTTAAAACATGTGCGACAACTGGCATGCGAGTTTGTGCAGACTTCCTTCGCCTTCTACCAGGTACCCATCGACAATTAAGTGGATTGGGTATCGCAGAGTGGCAGTTCGTGCTCTTGGCGCATTTCGACAGCAATAGATTTTAGTTTGAAAGGAACGCAGATAAAAAAGACTGTCACAATGAATACACTGTTCTGTACACGTGTACTATCAAATAAAGGTGAATGTGCTATTGGATACGAGATACGTCGTACTGATACAGATGCGTACGATTGCCAGGGTCCGTGAGTAGTAAGGATAAATCGGCCTCTGACGAAGGTCGTCGATATGATGATGAGCACACTCTTTCTAAGAATATGTTTGATTTACACTACCGTCTACTATAGCTACTACTTTGTAAGTCAACCACATCGTAACGTTGTAACGATAACATGGTCATCTGTGGTATGAACGATGCCACTCTTTTCCAAGTACATACACAAGCTGAGAGAATCTCTTACAAAATATTCTCTGACGACTTTAGCACAACAATGGATACCTCTATCGAGGAACTCAACGACGAACTCAAAACTCTAGCGGGAATGACTGCTGCGCAAGGGCAAATTTGATTGATGCCTGGCATCAAGAAGAATATCCGCGCCTTCATCCAATGGTGCAGAGACAAAATTCGCATGGGACGGGACCCTGCAACAGCGCCATTCTCTATCATTGATGCAGCCCAACTACTTAGGCGCATGAAAACCCACAAGCAATACGTATATGGCTCCAAATTAATGTCACTACAGGCACTACCTCAAGACTTCACCAACGACGTCCAATGGGAGGATTGGAACCCAACGTTCGTGAACTACCTCCGTACCATGCCAGGAAGAGATGGAGTCCCACTGAAGTATGTTGTCAGAATGAACGACTCATCAGTTCCAACATTCCACGAAGACTTCCTAGAGACATACATTCAAATGGCACCACTCAATGGAGAAGCTTTTACAATGGACAATCGTGGGAAATACCGAGGCTGAGGCGACGCTACAAGCCATTGACGTCAAAGGCAAGGGAAGGGATGCATTTATCGCCCTACGCACCCACTACAAAGGTGAAAGACTCCTAGCTTACAACATTGTAGAGGCAGAACACACCATCAAGGACCTATGCTACGTTGGAGAAAAGCCTACAATGAACTGGTCCATGTTTGAACGCATGCTGAAGAAAGCATACGCAGCATATGACAAACATGAGGGGAGAGTAGTCCATTCGGACGCAATGAAACTACGTAGCCTACAAACCAAGGTTACCGCATCATTCCTACAACTGAACAAAACAGCGATTGATACGGAAATTGGCAAACGGCCGATGGTATGATGACTTTCACGACGAGAATGGAGACACCTTATGGCAGGAATCGATCCAAATGGAAATGAAGAACAATCGAATAGCCTTTGAAGAATTCGATGGGGACGTAGAGAAGTTGATTTCATACAAAAAGATCACGGGACACTTAATATTGGACATGAACATGGGAGAAAAATTCCGGAGGAAAGCCAGGTACTGAGCTGACGGACACAAGACTGAAGCGCCCGCAGCGTTGACCTACAGCACCGTAGGATCTCGTGATTTGGTCCGGATACTACTCATGATAGCAGCGCAAAACGGATTAGACTTGCAATGCGCAGATATCCAGAACGCTTTCCTCACTGCACCAGCAATCAAAAAGTGCTACATGGTAGTAGCAGGACCCGAATTTGGGGACAAAGAAGGCAAAGTCTTCATTGTAAGAAGGGCATTATATGGTCTCAAAGAATCATCAGCAGCATTCAGGTCACATCTGGCAGAGACATTGGAGGAATTGGGCTTCTGGTCGTCCACTGCCGATCCTGACGTTTGGATGAGGGCAGCTGTTAAACCAGATGGGGAGAAATATTATGAATACATCCTTTGTTACGATGATGACATCCTCTGTATGTCAATGAAGGCCAAAGAAGTAATGAAAGGAATCGGAAGGGTGTTCAAATTCAAGAAAGGGAAGATTGAACCTCCAGAGAGCTATCTAGGCGCCAGTTTACGAAAAAAGTATTTGGACGGAGTTGATATGTGGACGATGTCTAGTTATGACTATGTTGTGGTAGCCGTGTTAGAGGAGGACGCAACCGAGTGACAGATCAGCCAGCAGTTAAGGCAATGCGTTCTCTACAGCCATTATTACTAAGAATTCTTAGAGCAGTATTCTAGTATAAGTATTGCAAAATCGAATGTCTCTTATCCTCTCAATCCTCTTATTGTTGCTTAGAACATGAGACTTGGACGGGGAAAATAGGAAGAAATTTCCTCTCGCACTGTCCAGCTGAATCCAAGCTCATTGAGTGCATTAATTCTCTCCATAGTCATACTGGACGCCTTCTTCTTATTCTTGTTCTTGTTGCTGCCTGCCCGAAAGAGCTTGTATTGCCTTCTCTGGCACTTGATCCAGGTGGCAAGCTCCGGATTCTCGCTGTAGTTTGATGGGACGTTGCAATCGCCATGCTTCTTTCGGTACTCTGCCAGCTCTTTTAGACGGTTGTCCCAAGTAACCGCATGCGAGTCCCAAACAAAACCAATGTCTCGTAGTTTCTGGATACGGGTATCAGTAATTGAGAATGGTGCCGTTCCAGCCGTCTTTAGCTTGTATTGGTATCGTTGACGCTTGACCCATCGAGACAAGGCTTGGTTCGCTGGATAAGAGTGCGGAACGAGGCAATGGCCGTGCTTTTCCTTGAACTTGAGGAGCTCTTGAAACTGGTCTTGCCACTGTTTTTCGTGGTACTTGCGGAAGCGTGGTTGGTGACCGCTTGAGGAGGAGGACGACGAAGAAGAAGAGGAGGAGTGGTAGGAGACGCGCCTTCTCTTGGGCATATGAAAGTTTTCTGCTGCGGTGATACTATGGGGTGCTGAAGAAGCCTTTCTCACGTTGGACATACTTGAGGATGAGGACAAGGAGGACGAGTCAGCAGGGTCGCTTACGACTATTTCATCCTCCTCTTCCGAGGCGACAAGCTCCAGAACGATATCAATGACAGAGGCATCCATCATGATGGTGGAAGAAACACGTCTTGATGTGCTCCATGTTGTCCCACCAATCGGCACTGGTTCAAATGCCTCAATGGGGAGACCAGGAGGAGCAGTACAACCAAAAGAATCTTCGGTCGGACTCCTCGTTGTTTCAGGAGAAACAGCAGCAGCATACCGAGGTAGTAGAGTTGTATTTGGTAGTCGTTGTGCTAGTTGCTCTTGTGCTGACTCATCACCAGCAGAATGATGAGAGCTATCATAGTAGGAGGGGACGAATGATGGCATCCAATTCGTCACCGTACGTGGTTGGGTTTCATTTTGGACCAACGAACACGAAGGTGTTGGATCGTCCGGAACCACAAAGAAAGGAAAGTTAGCATCAGCATTCATCTTGTTACTTCTTGTTGTTTTATGAGAGAAGGCTACGGAAGGATTGATGTATAGGAGCGCTAGCAGTAGCACACATGAGCGAGGTGACGGCTGGAGAAAAGAAAAACATGGACGGATTCATTCGTCAAATTTCGAAGTGGCGTGATGGGTAGCAAAGGTACAGTACGGTAGTTTGGATGCGTATGTGAACCGAAAAGAAAAGAAGCTTGCGTCTGATCCAGAATTCCTCCGGAGAAGCATTGAGTGGGATCGAAATGATAAATATTCAAATATTCTGGTCATAGATTTGATCTTGTCCCCGCAATCAGAGAGCATCTTTTTGGTTCGATGAACGGCACCCCATCAGTTCGAAGGAATGGAACGACATGCGTTCTTTATCGACATAGAGTGTCTTGTACTCCGACGTGTGCGATGTCATTCTAACGCTGTCAACGTCACGTCACGCCATGTGCTCCAGTGTCGTTCTTTATATATGCGGTGTCATTCTATGGCTGCCACGTCCGTCCACGTCACTACGACGAAGCGCTAGCACTACTGTACCTACTACCTTACTCCTGGCCCAATTAAGTTAGATTGTCGGTGTTTTGAAGTATGTAACGGTAGATAGCTATTAGTATTTCACTCATACCGGTACGTATGCGTTTGTCATGCTGACGTTTCCCACGTCATGCAGCAGGTACACTTATTAGAACGAAAACGTCCATATGAAGAACGGTACCCCTTTTCAGTTCGAAGCATGCATGAAGTAGTTCTTTCCCTCACCACAAGTGACTATGGGCGTTCTCCTCATACTACAGCAGCGTTTCGCTCCCAGCACGTCTTGTACTACACACTCAGAATGACGACAACAAATCATGTGTGGTGTGGTGTATCGTGGAAAATTCAAAGTTGACATGCGATATCTTGCGTTACTTGTTTTGGTCTTGGATGATATGCTAAACGGCACCCCTATTCACTTCGATGAAGAAATGGCATGCGTTGATACGTATATATTATTGTTCAAGAGTTTGCAGGTACAGTAGTTCGCTCTTTGCTTCACTCACAAAAAGTGGCTGTGCGTTCTTGTCATACTGACGTTTCGCTCCCACAAGCAATGCCTACTAGCTACCGGTCCAGCACTCAGAATGACGACAACGAAGCATGGGTGTTTCGTGTCTTGACATACTACAGTATCTTGGGCTTGCGTTGCTTGCTTGTACCGGTAGTAGTCTGCCACCATTAGCTTTTTATTTGCCACCTTTTTTTATCAACTCTCTCCGTCTCGCCGTTCCCTTCTGTAGCCCTTCTGTCTTCCGTCGATAATGAGTTGTTGATGTTGTTTGAATGTGAGTTGGTAGCCGGCATGGACTAGCGATCACGCCGGCGGCTCAAGACTGAATTTTCCCTTGGTACTTTTGCTACAGAAATTCTACTACAGTATATTTCTACACGATTCTCCGGTACTTTTTGGACATTCTCCTGACATCCGTCAGCACCAACCGATTGTCTGTGCTGGAACGGGCAATGGAGAAACTGCTGTCCCAGCCGGTTGCTGCTTCCCGTTCGGCTGTTGGTACGATTGCTTTCGACGACAGCACACCTAGTTCTTGTTTCCTTTGTTCTTTTTCTGCGTTGTTGTTGTCAAGGTTGATATTGCAATCAATCAATCAATCAATCAATCAAAGAAAGCAACACTACAGAACAACACACACCCTCTAGTTGTAGTAGTATTCGTAGTACTATCCCACACCCGCACTCTCAAGTAACCATACTACCATACCAAAATGGCCACTGCAATTGCACGAGGACCTTTGAAAATCCTGCTGCAAAATGCCGCTGGACAATACATCTTGCTGGGTGTGGGAGTCTACGCTCTCTTTCCCGAAAAGGTTCACAAGATGTTGGAATACTCTCCGCATCTCATGAAGCTCGTGGATGGTGCTTCGTCTGGAAGCAACAACCGAAGTGGCAGAGATAATGATCGAAGGCAACCCATTATCATTCACACTCCGTCTCCTATGATTATTGGTGGAGGCGGAAGTAAAACGTGGATGGGAACTGCCATCTATGCGGCGGCTGGTGCTGGAGCATGCTGGGCTGGTTACATCGTCCTGGTACAGGTCTTGCCTGACACTGTGGGACAATTCCTTCCGGTCACGCGCACCATTTTTGACAAGACCTCTGTCTCGTTGGGCAAGGGCATCTTGAAGTGCAAGACTGTCCTAGAAGAAAAGATCAGGCAACTGGCTGGTCAACAAGAAGAACTTGGTAAGAAGCAAGATGCTACCAACCAAACTGTCTCTCACATCAAGAGCGAACTGGGAGAAGCTCGCATTGACATGAGCTTGCTGGCATCTAGTTTGGATAGATGCGAAGGATCTCTGGAAAAGAGTGAAGGCATGCAACAGTTTACGGCGCGCGGAGTGAGACTCCTTGTGAGATGCGTGGCCAACATGTTGCCCGACAATCAAGACACTGCTTTGGAACTCAGCAAATTCATTGAAGAAGAACAAAAGCAACTCGCCTTGGAAGCCAAATCCGGTGATTCCGGAAACGTGTCCGGCGAACCATCCACTCCTAACAACAACGCTCCTCCAACAAGAGGAGCCCAATCGACACCGTTGATGCGAAGTCGATCGGATGGTGCTTCTCGAAGATCCATGACCTCCACCAAGAAGACTCTTCCCATTGCGGATGGTGACATGTCCGATGAAGAATCTGCCTTTAATGACATTCGAGCCTTGTTGGGACATTAAGAGAGAAAGAAAGAAGGTCCTTATGGCCAGAATGTTCATTTGAAACATTATTGTCACAAGCATTAGGGTAATATTATTTGTCTATCAATCTCAATCAAAATCAAATCAAAATCATCCCCCGAGGAATTCATCCTCTTTTGTATACGTATCAATTTGAACCAATGCATGATAATAGTGATAGGAGTAAAGTATTAGGAATAATCAACAAACGATTTGTTATTTTACAACAACAGCAATGATGAGGTTCCGTCTGGTGCGCACCGCTTTCGGACCGTAGCTCTCGAGGTGCGAGGTGCTTTCCTATGATAGTAGGTACGCGATAGCAGTGGGCAAAAGGAAAAACGAAACGGGATAAAGTACAGTATACCGGTACCTACGATAAGATAAATAATAGCAATACACAAAAGGATGTAGTGGCAACTCAATAGTACTAGCTATTCATTCTAGCTAGACAGCAATGAATATAAGGATTCATCGCAAATGTATCCATTAGCAGTATCATACATAGATACCGGTAGGGGTGGTACGAAAGGCAACATATCATATGAGCTATGCCAATGCAAACCGCAGTATTTATTTCCTATTATGTGTAGGACTATAGGCAACAGAAGAAGAAAGAAAAAAAAAGTATTATTATATCATTCGCTTGACCATATGTACCTCTACCTATACTTACTACCTAGTACTATTATGATACTCTCCAAGAATTTTATAAGTGATCCTCTTATATACTGTAGCTTTCACATGATGATGATGATGATGATGATGATGATGATGATGATACTGTTTATGATGATGATGCAGCAATAGGAGAATAATATGCCGACATTGTGAGTTGAGGAAAAATTGGTTGTTGTTGGCCGATCATTATTGTTGTTGGCCGATCATTCTTTCTCCCATCCTTCGTTCCATTCTTCATTCATTGAAATAGGCGCAGTACCAACCAAAATATAATGTAATATATACAGGATTTCATTTCGTTTCCGGAATGATAGAGACATGTATATGTGTATATCTAGAGACATGTATATATTGTATATATATATATTTTCACGGATGATGCATTTTATTGCTCCAACATTCTCACTAGACGTCCAGCACTCAGGAGAGGAAGATTGCGGCGAAAGTTTGGAAGCACTGACAAGACGAGTGGCAAGAAGGTGTTGTAATCGTCATGATTCTCCAACAAATGTGCCTTTAAATCGTATTTGGACACTGTGCTGCTTCCATCATCCTCATCATCATCAGCGTCATGATCGTCGTCATCATCATGCACCGAACGAAGCAGCTGTTTCAAAGCCACCAAGAGGTTCGATTGATTTACGTAGTCCTCGGAATCAAGGTCGATACTAATAATCAGACGATTGAGATTTGTGTGAACATCTGCCAAGGATGCCGATGACGGTATTTCATCATTATCATCATTGGCATCATTGTTGTTGTTCTTGTTGTGTGAGGATGATGATGATGATGATGATGATGATGATGATGATTCATCGTCGTCGTCGTCGTCAAAGAACAGATTGCGTTTGACGCTTTGCAGCGAATCGTAGTTGGTGTAATCTGGTGGTGTCATGCTGCTGCTGCTGCTGCTGCTAAGGATAATGCTAAGGATAATAAGGATGAGGATGAGGATGATTGTGATGGACAACTGTTACGATGCGTTAATATATTTTAATATTGTCCATTCTTCGGATCGAAAAGATAATTATAATTGCTATTTTGTTCTGCCGGATGGAAAAAATATGAGGCGGGGGAGTCATCACTAAAATGGCGCGGTTTGGAAAACGGTCTAATTCAGTCCCCTATAATAATTATTTCCACTTTCTTGAACATACTCGTAATACTGTAGGTGGCAACACTACGCTCCTTCTATGGAATTCGTTTCTTTTTTAAAATGTAAGTTCACTCTATATTGCATATTATTAGGCAACCAAAGAGTATCATTGGATTGACATCCGCCCGACAACTACCACGCAACTGCCCCCAGCACAAAGAAGAAGACACTTTCTTGATTGTATGCATATCCACCACGACCCAAGCGTTGTACGTGCTTCCTTCGATAATATGCTGCTAACGATCATGATCATGATCATGACAACTCAGCAATAGGGTCATTCGTAATTGGCCGATCATTCTTCCTTCCGCGTCGTTCCGTTAGTGCCAACCAGGATGATGGAATGCACTGATTTAGGATCCTATAGCTCGAATGTCATGCATTTATTGTCATGGTCCTCTAGCAGTTGAAACAAGAGGTCGAAAAACTTTAGAGTAATTCTGGGGCGCATCTTTGGAAGTATTGTCATGATGATTGGAAAGATAGCGCTGGTGGTTTCTTGAACAGTCTGGTGGTCCTCCAAACATTCTTGCAGATCGCATCTGGACATATGATTTATAGTCTTCCATATCCTCGTCCTCTTTCAATAGACAGTCAAAAGTCTTCTTCCAAAGTCTTCTTCCAAAGTCTTCTTGCAAAGTCTTCTTCCAAAGTCTTCTTCGTCATCGCTATCACTGTCACTACTATCACTATCACGATCACTGTCATATTTTTCAGGACGGGCAGGATCGATGAGGAGGAGGTATGCGATGACGTTTCAACAACCTTATAAGATGTCCCATAGCATCGAGCATCATCTTATGCCTTCCGCGTGGCGGATTGATTGATTGATTGATTGATTCATTCATTCAATCATCAGATTTTCCATTCCGCGTGATGCATAATATGGATGGATGGATGACAATGATGTTATAATGATAGTTTCAATTCGTATCAATCCTCGTCGTTGTCGTCGTCATCGTCGTCATTGTTGTTGTGGCGTGATGATGATGATGATGATGATGATCATCATCATCACATCTTGTTGTTGACAGCAATAGTAAGAATAAGTTGTTTGCGCTATGCGCTATGCTCTTCCAAGAAGAAATTGCGAATGACGCTTTGCAGTCGTGATTTGCGGGTCCTTGTACTTTGTACTTTGGTGCCATGGTGAAAGTGATGTGAGGATTGTGTGTGTTGTGTTGGAATATAGGATATATATGATGATGATGATGATGATGATGATGATGATGATGATGACAATAAAAAGATAGTCGAAGGAGTCGAATCAATCTTTGACGATGTTATTATTTTTTGGGGGGTGCGCAATATAATATTCCTACCGGTACCATAATGCATATTATGCATATGGAAGGCATCATGAGACAATAACCGATAGGCAACAAACAAATCACTGCCAATGACAAAAATAATGGCATGTAGAATGTCATGATTATTGGCATTATATTCCAAGGCGCATGTGAAGCTGAATGAATCATCATCATCATCATCATCGCAGCAAGCAACACCAACACACACACGCCATATATATTGAATATGTTACCATTATGACCCGGTGCATAGAATTGGAAATATGCTATACTTATTGACTTTGTTGATGATCCATAGTCCTATATTATATTCGTTCCGTCATATTATAGTCAATGCGATTTGTGCCATTTGAGTTGAGCAAACGAACGACTGTGTTTCGTTCCACGGCCCAGCGACGATTCATTAGGAGCTTTTGGTAGTGGTGGTGGTGGTGGTGGTGAAGTAATTATTTCAGTGTCTTCCAGAGTCATAGTCCTCGTCGTCGGCCCCTGGTCTTATATTCTGACAAACGCAATGATAATGCGATCTCATTGAAAAGCAATCATGGGTGTCGATGTTATATTGCAGGGAGGATTACTTTTGTAGTTCGGTGGGCTGCAGCAATATATTGCCATGTCAGTAACTAGATTGCGTCGAAATAAGTAAGTATTGCGGACTATATTCCTTGCTGCTGCTTGGCTATTTTGGTTTTGTTCAGGAGGTTCATATGTGCTCTCTTCCCAGCATCATGCATATATGTGGACGAGTAGGATCACGACATCATGGCAATGAATCCAAAAAGCCAATGACCTACAGTATATACTTCCGGCGGATGCTGGATTTCACAAACGAACATCGATAATATGGATCGTTTCTGTTCCTTTGCGCTTATTGCCGATCGCGATGAAGATGCCTATAGCACTATATTGTTACTGGGACTCGACCAAATGACAAAAAATGGGTAGGTCAATCATATATATATATATATATAAGCATTCTCATCGTTACAGCAAACATTGACATATTGAATCAAATCATGACGATGGTAAGAGTGAGTCTATAGCGACAGATTGCGTATTGGTGTGTCGTCAGACGTGAAGGAATGAATGGTACTAACAATCCTAATCCTATTCCTACTCCAGAAAAAGAAGGGGACAACCGATGTTGATTGACTTTCTAGGTGGTACCGGTAGAGGCGAAGGATATAGATGGCTGCCTGCTATACTCTCAATCAAAATCAATCATCTGCATTGGAAGCAATGAATAATGGTCGTGATATCATTCAAAAGATTGAATGAGCCAAGCAATGATCGATATTGCCCATCTGCTTGGACGTCCGCACTATAATGATGACTATAGTACAGAACAAAGAATCCATCGGTAACGCAGTGATTGGATACAGGAATAATAGAACAAAAGGAAACTAGCACTGAAGATGATAACTATTTCAATTGAACATATGTTGTGAACTTGAGCGTCCTGCTGTCTTGTCCTTTACTTTTTCCATCCTGCATCTTACCACAGTATTTAGCGACACATCTTGAAATGCAATTTCTGAATCATAAACTCGACTGTCCACTCTTCCACCGCATTATTTTTGCTCGATGGTTTCTCTCCCCATCCATCTATTTCATCAATCATCGACGAGACATCTTGTCCTAAATGCATCATTTGGAGACATCTAGAAATCATTTCATTTCGGGTGGATGTTTTGTAAAGAGCCACCTTCCTGCCAAGTTCCATAATCTGGCGGGAGACTGTCCTTGGATCCTCACGACCTTCTTCGTCATCTTCTTCGTCATCATCATTGTCTTCTTCGTCTTCTGACCATGGCCCAAAATCAGGTCCTTCTCCGGACGAATCGCTGCAGCTACTGTCTCCAGGATAATCGCTCGAATTATTGTCTGCATCATCTCTGACATTATTGTCTTGATCATCGGCAGGTCTCCTTATTATTCCTCCAGTACTACTACTACTACTACTAGGCCGCTTACTGTTGTCGGGCGATGCTGAATCATCATCATCATCATCATCATCATTGGATGGTGCTTTTCGCTTGCGTTGTTTCTGCTCGCTGTTTGATGCCTTTGTAGTTTTAGACGTCTTGGAAGTTTTCATGATATTGCTGGGTATATGTCGTTCTTATATACTCGTACAGTTTATACCGCTTGAATGAATGGTGATAGGATGGTGATGACGGAGGCGTGACAGTGAAACGGTGGATCTTATTGCAATTTCACATTATAATTAATGACCGGGGTTAGAGTTGGTCACACGAGTCGAACTCCTCCCATGGTGTATAGGGATGTACGGTACGAGCTGCTTGGACTATTATTGGGGGATGCCTTAGTCTTAGTTCACGACGGACTTGCTGCTTGGCTTAGAAAAATTCGGCATGATAGCTTTATTATCCATCGCAGCTGCAAATAATGCCTGAGCAAATCACACCAGGCTGGTGCTTGCTTCAGGTACGAACAAGAAGAAGGAAATCCTCTTCTTGAGTAGTATGTAGTTAGTTTGATTGATCATCGTCGTCACATCAATTCCGATATCGTTTGGTCTGAAACATTGTAGCCTGTCGTTTCCATCGCCGTCGCATCAGCATAACATCGCCATACATATGATCTTGCGCTTGTCAATGCTCGACCACCACACACAAAAATCTCTTGTGTATGTACAATATTGATTTCCCAGCAGCCACAAAGATTCGTGATCCAAGACTAACCAAATACTAGCTTATTGTTGCCTCTTGGATCCAAATGAACCTATCGCACCCTCCAGATATCACAAGCGATCCAAATTCAACTTGGTAGTCATTTCAGCGGTGGTTGGACATTCTTGTCCCACTATTTGGAAAGCACGGCAACACCATGGAATCATCAATCTTCATTCTTTGCTCGTATTGGTCTGAGCGAATCATCGTGCCTCTTGGTTTGATCCAGCGTAACTATAAAAAAGTTATTTAATTCTCAGTCATCACCATCTCTGATCTCATGCTTCTTCTCAGAAAGCTGCTCTTCCGCCATGGTTCTTATTGATGCACGATGATGCCAGACTTCCTTTCCCATCGATTACCATTGCGACGCAGCATTTCTTCAGTCTTGGAATCGAATCGAGCATTGCCATTTTGTAGTAGACGAAGAAATCAAGTGCACGCTGCTCTGGTCGTTTCTGGATCATTGGGCCAGTTGTTCTTGTTTCGTCGTGTGACGACTATCCGGTTCTTGAAGGAGATCTTGAATATGCGCTCAACCAATATCTATAGGATGGACGCGTTGCTATGCAAATGAAGTCATTGAAAGATCAGCCAGATACTATCCGTATCCAGGATGGAGGATTCGTCGTTCGTCGTTGTCATTTCGTCGTAGCATGCTGGTGGCTCCTGGCTGGCCTGGCTGCTGTTGATCTTTTAACATCATGATACTGCTGTGTGGAATGTCCATTCCAATCCGCCGTTGACGGCAAGTGTCATGCTGCGGGCTTCAAAAGGTGAGGCAAAATGCCGATTGGAATCCTTATTCTGATTCATTCCCATGCCCATTCTTCGTTTGGATCTTGTGTGCCAAATCCTTCGTGGAAGCTTTTGCCAATGGACCTTCCAATACGATTCACGATCCAATGCAAGTCCCGAATTTGGATCCGTTGATTGTTTCATGTACAAGTATACGCAATTTCCGTACTGCGTGAATTCAAATGCTCATGGGCGTCGTCCGTTGATCCAACAGTCGCGGTGTCCGAGATTTTGAAATCCGTTTGGAAGCGTAAAATAACCGTCGGTTGGAGTAGGCTTGACGTAGGTTTCTGCTTGTGGTTGGACGGGCGTGATAAATCGAGCGGTCCCTGCCAACAACACCCAAAAAGATACGATTGACCTACCGAGCGGCCGGTGCATTAGCGTAGCGTGCGCCTGTTTGGAGGTCTACCTCACGGTCCTCTCGCAACAGAAAATCAAAATTGGAAACCTGAGAAAGAGAGGTTTGTTCGATTGAGACAAGAACATTACCTTATAGATCCCATTGGATTGAAACAAAACCAGTCTCTTGTTGTAATAAAAGCAACAAACATTTAATCTTGTGAATACGGCGTTGAATTACTGAGTAAAACAAGAAAACAGGACAACCGAAAACTACCTAAAATTCAGGTTGCTTTCCTCACAATCCTCACAGTATGGAGCTCAATCAAAGGGTTTGGTTCCGACGAGAGTCCAGTGCTTGGGGTTGGGTACCCGCAGTGATTGTTGGAAAGGAAGATGTAACTATTGGAGGCGTTGAGTTGATCAATATCACCTTGGTCAATGATCGGAATATTGAAGGAAGCAACCGAGCAGGTGCCGCCGGAAGACGCATCAAACGAAGCGGAAGTCAATATTTTGCCAATGAAGTGGACTTTGAAGAAGTGATTCAAGTAGACCCTGAACAATTGAAGACTGCTGATCACGACGATATCAAATTGAGAAATCTTCCATCGTCCTTTCAGGTCTCGGGTGAGGATCCTCAATCGGGTGTCATTGCATCACCGTCCACGACTTTGAACAGTTCTGTAGTGGGAGGTGTGGATGATCTTATTGAATTGACACATTTGCATGAACCTGCTATTCTTCATGCCCTCAGGTTGCGGTATGATGCTGATATTATCTATACATCCACTGGTCCCATTATGATTGCGGTCAATCCTTTCAAGCGTATGGATTTGTATTCCGATGAAACGATGAACAAGTATCGAATTCAAGGAGAACAAGGAAAGAATAATAATGCTTCGACATTGACGGAGACTTCCAAATTTGTTACACCCTACAAGAAGGGGCACAAGAAACCTGCTCCAACCGCAGCTCGTAGCCCCCACAGGCTACATCCTCATGTATACCAAACTGCCGATGATGCCTATAGACAGATGCTTCGAGGATTGGAAAACAACACACTTATGGCTGGAAATGACGATCATCAAGTTTCTCCTGCCAACCAATCGATTCTTGTTTCGGGAGAATCTGGTGCTGGAAAGACTGTCACCACCAAGATTGTCCTCAACTATTTTGCCATGCTGTCCCGAAAGCGAGCAGAAGCCGAGTACCAATCCACTCCAAGCAAGTCGCCACGAAATACCGCCGATACATCTCGGTCGGATAACTTTTCCATCGAGCAACAGGTTCTTCAATCGAATCCTATTTTGGAAGCATTTGGAAATGCTCGTACCATTCGGAACGATAACTCTTCTCGTTTCGGAAAGTACATTGATATCAACTTTTCCAAGAATGGAAAGCTATCAGGCGCAAGTATTGAAACTTATCTATTGGAAAAGGTTCGTCTGATCCATCCCTCACCTGGAGAACGTAACTACCACGTTTTCTACCAATTCTTGGAAGCTGCTTCGGCAAGAGAACGCCAAGACTTTTTCTTGGGAGGAAAGACAGTACACGACTTTAGACTGCTTGCGGACAGTGGTACCTTTGATCGACGTGATGGTGTCAGTGATCAAGAAAACCACAACGAGATGTTGGAAGCCATGGTAAGAAAAACTTGATTCGAATCAGTTACGTGCTGTTTTTGATCAAATGACTCACGAATATATTTGCGACAATGATACAGATGACCATGGGATTCCAAGGAGAAACCATCCAATCGCTGATGAGATTGATCGTTGCCATCTTGTTTGCCGGAAACATGAGCTTTACCCCATCCGAAGATGGAGAGTCCTGTAAATTGGACAAGACTAAGTCTGCCTTGGCGTGCGCTGCATTGATGGGAATCTCCTTTGATGGACTTGCTGCGGCATTGACTTCGAAATCAATCGTAGCTGCCAACGAGTCTGTCGAGAAGCTTTTGACGATTGAGGAATCTGGAAAAGCATGCGAAGCACTCATCAAGGCTGTCTATGGTGCCGCTTTTGATTTTATTGTCCAACAAATCAATGCTTCAATCACTACTGAATCATCCAATCAAGCTGCAAAGGCTGCTTCTATTGGAGTTTTGGATATTTTCGGTTTTGAATCCTTTAAAATCAACTCGTTTGAACAAATTTGCATCAACTACACCAACGAAGCCTTGCAACAACAGTTCAACCGATACGTCTTCAAATTGGAACAGCAGGAGTATGAAAAGGAAGGAATCATGTGGAAGTTCATTGCCTTTCCTGATAACCAGGATGTTCTCGACTTGATTGATATGAAGCACACTGGTATCTTTGCTCTTTTGGATGAACAATGTATTTTGCCACGCAGTAGCGACCAAAAGTTTACTCGATACCTGTATGCTCGGTGTGACAAGCACTCTCGATTCTTCGCCACTTCGAAGCAACGTGTGGACTATGTCTTTAGCATTGAGCACTATGCTGGTCTAGTCGAATACACACCCGATGGATGGATGGAGAAGAACAAGGACCAGCTTCCTTCAGCGTCCTCTGAATTGCTTAAGACTTCTGACTTTGAATTGATTCAAGATATCAACCGGTTTGTCCGATCCGAAGATCGTGGTGGACGTGGTACCGTCGCCACCAAGTCCGTTTCTTTCCAATTTGCCTCACAACTACGAACTCTTCGAGCCCGTATTGAGAAAACCATTCCACACTACGTGAGATGCCTCAAGCCGAATGATGAATTGATTCCCGACTTTTTCGAGCCCAAGAATGTTGTGGATCAATTGAGATGTGGTGGAGTGTTGGAAGCTGTCCGCGTCAGTCGTGCTGGATACCCTACTCGTTATCCACACGACGTCTTTGTTGCCCGATACTACATTCTGGGACCCGACAGCCATCAGCCAGCACCAAACAGCTTTGGCGGCATTCGCTCTCCCATGTTTTCTCCAGGTGGCACTGCAAATGAAGACAAGGCTGAAGAGTTGAAGCGTTTGATTGGTAAGATTGCCATGGATCTTTGGATGGTGGATCACGAGGCTATGCAAGTTCAATTGGAGTTGGAGCGCCAACGCCAGGCTACTTCAACTTCCAACTACGCCATCGTTGAGACCAAGCCACATCATGATGCTTTGTCCAAGATGAACAAGGGTCAGCCAAATCTTTCCAGATCACTGGCAGTGGAGAGTTCAATGATGACCCCGGAACAGCAAAGAACCAAGTACAACAAGAAGAAGAACAAGAGAGGAGACCGTGAAGACAACCACCGGGTCTCTCGACCAGAGACCCAAGAAGAGTTTTTGGATTTGGACTTTGCCTCTCGTTGCGCAGTCGCTGGTCTTCAATTGGGGCGCACAAAAGTATTCTTGCGTCGTGAAGCTTTCGACCGCATTGAGTCTTTGAGATCCGAAAAATTTTACGATGCAGCATCCAAGATTCAAAAGATTGTTCGTGGAAAGCTATGCCGCGAGTACTATGCCATGTTGATAATGGATTTCCGGGCAGCCCGCATGATCCAATGTGCGTGGCGCCAATGGTCCGCCAGGATGTATATATTTGAAATTCAACTTGCTCGTCGCACTGCAGCAACGATCATTCAAAGAGCATGGCGGTCGCAGAAGTATGGAGTCGCAGAACCCGAAGGACCAACAGAAGATGATATTATTCGTGCTGTGGTTTCTGTTCAAGCCATGTATCGTGGTGCCAAGTCTCGCGAACAGTTGATGGAGAGTCTCAGTGCACCTTCACCGATGTCCGCGCCAAGACATGTGGAATCTCCCAAGCACGTTGTTCGTGAGCGTCAATTAGCACCCGTTGTTCCCCAACGCCAAGTGGCCACACGTGTTGACAGTGCTGAACTTCAAGCACTCTTCAATGAAATTCAACAAGAGAACTGGGCCATGGTGGAGAACATCCTCGACAAGCACCCAGAACTTGCCGAGCAAGCTGATATGAAGACTGGAGAACTGGCTTTGCACAAGATTGCCAGGCATAGTGGAGCATGGACTTTGTTGATTGATATGATTTTGGTCTTGTTCCCCAAGGCATTGATCCACCGTGACAATATGGGTGCTCTCCCCATTCACCATGCTTCTGCTCATGACAACTTGCCTGCACTTGAAATCATCCACAGTGCCTACAAGGAAGGAATCAATGACGTCGATAAGATGGGTCGTCTTCCCATTCATGTTGCTGCCAACTATGATGCCGTCGAGGCCATCAAGTTCCTTTTGTCCAAGAGCCCAGAAGGTGCCTACACAATGGTTTACCGGCCGCCAGTAAACTCTGGTGGTGGCTTGCCACTTCACATTGCCTGTCGCAACCATGCTTCGATTGGAGTTATCACTGCACTTCTTGCCGAGAACTTTGCTTCTGCTAAGAGAACCGATGAGAACGGCGATCTTCCCTTACACTTGCTATTGCGATGCGGCGAGGTGGTTGATCCAGTTGTCGTCAAGACATTGTTGACTTGCTTTGCTGGGGCCGTCTCCCGAACTGACATGCATGGAGATCTTCCCTTGGTCACTGCAATCAAGTACCTCTGCTCTTCGGCTGTCACGAATGCCATTTTGATGGAGTACCCAGAAGCTGCCGGAATCTTGAATGGAGAAGGTCACAGTCCTCTACACCTTGCCTTTATCCACAATGCCGATGATCGTACCATCATGGGACTCTTGAATCATGCTCCAGAATTTGCTCTCCAAGTTGACAAGAAGACTGGTCTCTTGCCGATCCAAGTCGCCACTGACAATGAGCATTCTCACTTCATTGTTCACAACCTTCTGAAGCGTGATCTTCCTGTTGATCTTAAGGAAAAGATCAGAGCTCAACTTGTTCCTCATCACTTCTCATGGAACCACATTGTTACCAACTGCGAAGATTTGTACTACCAAGTTGTAGCTAAGGTCCTTCAGTCGTGTACCCAACCACAAGTCTTGGCTCTTGCGCACGTCGAAGGACCAGATGGAAAGATTGCGCTTGGATCAGCAACTCCAGTGTGCAAACATGAAATGAGAGTGATGTTGCGTCTGTTCAATACCTTGGAGGTCGTCAACCAACGCCCAGCCTACACCAATCCAGTCAGTGATACTCAAATCTTTTACGCACTTCGATACGATCCACCACCAAATGCTAGTGGAGCCTACACTGTTCTACATGAAGAAAAGAACAACAAGGGTGATGACTTTTTGGAAGACATGGACGATGCTTCACTCGTCTCTGGAGTTTCCAAGATGAGCATGCGGTCAACAATGACGTCCAAGACGCAGCAAACGATCGATGACAAACTACGCCAGATTCGAAAGGAGAAAGGACAGCAAGTCATTGCCAAGCTCACTTCTCGCTCGGAGATTGTCGAAAGAGAATTGAAGATTCGCAAGGATTTCCACTTGTCTCGCCACTACGTACCTGCTGTCATTAGTGTGCACCACACTGTACAACATGCTGCCTACTCGGAAGCCATGGCCGAACCTGGATACTGTATCACCATGGAGGGTGCTGACACTACTGCGGAGAATCTCATGCTGGACATGCGAAAGCATGGCAAGGCGTTTCCTTTGAAGGCTTTGAAGCGCATTGGAATTTCGTTGTTGCACTTGCACGAGCACGGAATCATCCATGGTGACTTTGGAACACACAATATTGGTAAATTTGGGAGCCGATGGAAAATGTTGGGAGTTGGTGGGTGTGTCAAACTTGGCAGACCCACTGATCCAGGCCGAGGATTTTACCATCCTCCTGAAGCCATTATCGTGGAGCAAAGGAGAGCCGCTCAAACGCAAAACAAGTTCTCTGCATCCGTGGTTTCAATTCCAGCACACACTACTTATGATATTTGGGCATATGGTGTTGTGCTATATGAAGCTCTTGCTGGTCTTCCACTTGGACCCTATGCATGCCGCGGAAAGAGAGCCATGAGCTCTGCCGAAGTTGCGAAGATTGGAATGTGGGACGAACAGATCTTACGAAAAGCTCTTCGACATATTCCCGATGGCAGTCCTGCACGCGACTTGTTGAAGCGTCTGCTACATCATGATCCAACCAAGAGAATCAGTTCCATGAGACAGGTCTTGGAGCACCAATTTTTTGCCCAAGGAACCGACGGAAGAGGAAGCGGGGGAGAACACTTGGAGCCAACCCAGACTTTTTCCTCTCTTCAAAGTGATAACTCGAGACAATCGGGATCCGGCAACCAGCAAGCTGACCCATTTGGAGGAAACCACGCATTCGATGCTGACTTTGCTGAATTTTCGGATGCCCCCAAGATTGGGTTTTCCAATTCGAATTCCAGTGATAGAGAAAATGGCGGCTTTGGACAAGGTCGAAGTCAGGGTTCCAAGTCTGGTTTTGATGGAGCAAGACAGCAACCATCAAGGGCTTTTGGACAATCACGAAACCAAGCTTTCTAAAAGGATTGGATCTATTTAGCAAGCTACCACTATCATACCCGCATGTTGTTTATGTTGTTTCAGTTACTAAACGATATTGAATATTTATAATAAAATATGACTTCCATATTATACTTTCTGATTCTAATATACTGATACTGTTTGCAATACTAATAATTCATCTCCATCACAACTTTGACATAGAATAGGTATACCGGTATGCGAGGTCGTCTATTTTAAATCGTCATCGTGGACTGACACGTGAACCGAATTAGGCATATTCGCCCGAGAGGTCTCAGTCAATTTTTGGTCGAAATGAAGCGAAAAGTACTGACGCTGTATGTAGAGACAAAAGGTGGGAGTCTAAAATTCTGCATCTCCGTCCAATCGAAAGCTCGGCTCGTGATCGTTTCGCATCGAAATTCCAATTTATTTGCATATAAAAATATTCAATCCTGTCTGATCTAATTCTCTCAATGAGAGCAACACATACCCGCTTCTAGTGTGTGTAAGCTCCTTTAACAACACAAGATATGCTATTACACTCGACTGCATCACAACATAGTTTCACTATCAACCATAATGGAAACAACGAACGAAGAATAGAAACTCCTAATGACAAATCCTTAGGCGAAACCGATCTTAAAGAAGACATCAACGGTTCGGATTGGAATAAGATAATGCCAACAGCAAAATCTCCGTCGAATGAAGAAATAGAAACGAATGCAACGGATATTGAACATGTGATGGATGCTACTACTCCTTCCATCAGCATCAACAACAGCAAGGTTTGCTTATTAGAACCACTATCCGATGAATGTCTGAAAACTCCCAACATTTTTCAGAAGATTTCTTATGAAATTTCAGATCACAACGAAGATGATGGTGGTGATGATGATGATGAATGTGATATACCCGAGCTCGTTGAGGAAGACGATTCTATTCTGGCGAGTATACGATTGGATATCTTGCATCCAGAACCAGCATCCGTTTCCGCAGTATCCGAAGTGCCAACATCCATCTCATCCGCAACTTCACCGCAAACTCTGTTTGCCACACAGCAGCCCTTTGGCACTTCAAGACCGACCAACTCCATTCTCAAGACATCGATCACCACTTCTGGTTTCAAGAACAAGAAGAATAATGGTCCTACACCACGTCGGATCCGTGGCATGTGGGATGTCAACATTATTATCAGTGGTGACAGCGAAAGTGACACAGCTGACAATAAAACTATGAAAAAGAAGAAGACTCCCAATGTTTTCTCACAACTCCGAGATGAAACCATTATTCATTGTCTTTCCTTTCTTGCGGGAGAGCCCATTGATTTGCTGGCGGTATCGCAAGTGGGTAGAAGATTTCATTCGTTGGTCACCACTTCCTTGTCCCTTTGGAGGACAGTGGATGCTACTAACTTTGTTCATCAGCAATTCAACCAACACTCCAACAGCGGCGAGGCAACTACCAAGACCTTGGCGAAACTACTACTCAAGTACCCTCCAGAGACCTTGATTATCCGAGACATTGGCGACAAACTACACGCTGATGAATCATTCTTGCCTCCAGCTGGAAGGTTGAAGAATCTGACCTTGACCCACTTTGAAGATTTGACGGATACTCACGTGCACGTATTGTTGCTGCTTTTGGCCCTACCTGTCAAGCAATATCAGAAGAAGAAACTCGTGCAAGCATCCTCCTCCTCCTTGCAACAGTTATCTTTGGAGTACTGTCCTAAGTTGACCAACGCAACCGTTCGGTCCATCGCTTCGTCGCCAAGCTGTGTCGAGCTGCAATCGCTATCAATCAGAGGAAATTCTGGCATTTCTGATCTTTTACCAATCGCTAAGCTACTGCAAATCAAGCCAGGGACAACGGTTCCTACCTTGCGTCCCAGAAAGCCAAGTTTACCGAATCCGCTAGCAAGCCTCTTTGGCGGTCCACCAGCACCGTCAACACCTAAACCTCCAAGACATTCTCCTCCGGCAGGATTAAACTCTTTGTTTGCGCCACCGCCACCGAAACCTGGCCCTCCGGCAGGATTGAACTCTTTGTTTGCACCACCGCCACCAAAACCTGCCCCTTCAGCAGCAGGATTGAACTCTTTGTTTGCACCACCGCCACCGAAGCTACCAGTGTCAACAATGGAACTACATAAGACTGCAGCACACTCTGTCACTGCATCGCCACCAAGAACTAGTGCTCTTCATTCCTTGTTTGCACCGCCGGGAAGTTCCCCACAACGCAATCAAAGTCTCACCACAACACCTACAGCTACAACAAATACAAATACAATGTCTCTACCAAAAACTACAATTATCAAAAGAGGCATCTCCAACAGTACGAGCCATGCAACAATTCCAAGCTTGGGCCGCAACACAAGCAAATCTTCCACCAGGGCCTTGTGTACCATCGATATTCGATCGACTGGCATTAAACCGCAATCATGGTTGCAATGCTGCCAAGAGACCACCACCTCGTCTTCCTGTAAGCTTTGGCTCCAATCCTTTGCCATGGATGGGGATAGTTGGACGGACCAACTATTGAAAGACTGGGCCGATCTCGTCTCCCTTCGTGACTTGAAAGTGCTAAATCTCGCAACAGCGATAGCCAATGGTGGTGTTGGTAATGGGGGTATTACCGACACCAAGGTTCTGGAAGGAGCGACATGGCTACAGTCACTCAATTTGAATGGCCATAATGTCAGTGACACGACGACCACGACGATTGATCAAAGCAACAAATAATCTGCAGACTTGCCGACAACCATAGAATACAATACGAGTGCGGCCACCTGACACCAGCAGAAGTCGAACCACAACCCTGACCTTCTGCTTTGACCAAATCAAATCAAATCAAATCAAATAGCGCAACAACAATAGCGCAAAGAGTGCAACAACGGCGCACCCAATATTCTGGAACTTGGAAAACCAATTTTGTAACCTCAGGTTTTTTCCAGAGTTCCGTCTACCAAACCAAACAACACATCCTTAGATTTTCATCAAATCATTAAAATTGTAAATTATAAACGAATTATTATTGTGGATATCGTCAGTGCATGAACATTAGATTAGTAGACCAAAGCCTGTCAATTCAACTAGGTAGACAACCATTCCACTACCGACACCAGTACTTCCAACAAGAAGCTGGCTGTTCTCATCGTCCTCCTTCAGAATGTTCCACGTGTAACATCAACATTCCTGATTTATTGACGAATCCATCGTTATTGTTGGAAAAATCGCCATGCACCATCCAAGAACCGTTGACATGTACTGCCACGATTTTCGTTTCGTTTGATTGGATATTTGTGCTATCCGATGCAATATTATTCGTAGTAGTAGTAGTAGCAGCAGCAGTAGCAGCAGCAGTATTTGTGGCCATGTACAGTATTGGTGTGGTATCCCGTTCGTGAAGTGGAACCTGTTGACCTCGCAAGAATTGGCGGAGCTTGATGGGACGACTTTCTGTTGGTTTCCATTGCGGACGAAACCGTAGCAAAGCATTTGGCATTTTAGCATATTCTTCCACTGTGGTTTCCAGGAATTGCAAATCACTGGTAATCACCTCCGCGGGTATGGCTAGCCTCAAGACGGAATCTCGGGCTTTGTCGTTTTCGGGTGCCATGGACCAAGTCCACGGACACCCACTTTTCACTTTTGGATTTGTCGAATCATCCCCTTGTTCCGGGCTCATAGTGATAATCTTCAATCGAGCCCCTTTTCGCTGCAATCTGAATTTCCCGCCTAGATCCATGATCCAATCCAGTTCGTTTGGATGATGTCGTAGCTGGTGCAAAACCCTTTGGAGCATGTCGTACGACAATGAAGTGCTACGATTGCCATTATTGGAAGACATCTCATCATGACAATGTCGTCGTTCAACTTCTTCCTGCATCCATCGGAACAAGGCTTGAGATTGTAGCAGCGGTGAACTTGCTCTAGCAACCTCATCCGTCTCCCAAATAAACTGGCGCTCTGACTGTGGTGTTCCATCCACTACAACTTGCCGCCGATCCAAATAATCCAGAATCTGTGGTTCCAACTCTTGTTGAAGCTCAAAGCTTTGCTGTTCCAGAATTTCCAGTCGCTTGTGAATGCTGGGAGACAATTCTTCCATGAGCGGTATCAGTTCATTCCGGACGCGGTTCCTCAAGTACTTGGGAGACGCATTGGAAGCATCTTCCCTCCAAGTCTTGTTCTTAGACATCAAGTAATCTTGAAGATCCTCCTTTCGTTGCTTCAGCCATGGCCGTAGTACATAAATGTTGGATGTTTGGGCGTCATTACCACTATCGCCACCGTTGGCTTCACTATTTCCGCCATGATCCAACGTGGTGATTGCCTCCATTCCGGATAGATTCAGAATATGAACCCCTCTCAGTAGTTTTAGCAAGAGACTTTCTTCCGAATCGTTGCGGTGATGAGCAGTAAGGATTACACCGATGGGTGAAATGTTATTATCTTTTGTGACCACCGCCTGCGCCCTTTTTGAGTCCAACAACAATAACGATTGAGTATACTCCAAAAGGCGTTGCCTCCGCCATCGACGCGCTCGGTTCTGCGAGAATTTCGGAGCGTCTGCATCTTCCTTGGAGAGTTTCATTTCCTCATTCCAGTCTTGTAGCAGAAAAGGAATTTGATATTGCTCTTCAGCCAACTCTTGAACGAGTTGACAATCCAAGTCCGCCTCGACATCCCGTTGCCGATGATGAAAGTGCATCACATGGCATTCCAGTTCCCAATTGCTACCACTGTTCTTTGGAAGCAAGCCCAATGAATTCTGAAGTTCCATGGTAGCATGCAAAAGAGCGACCGAGTCGCAGCCACCACTGACACTTAGGACAAGAATGAACTTTTGTCGTGCAGCAGAGTCTTGACTAGTCACCGTTATTTCATCCTGCTGTGATATCGATAGTTGATTTTGATTTCGCAGAGCATTCTGTTTCTTGACGAGTCCTTCCAAGGCTTCTCCTATAGAGAGAGCCAATGGCGACAAACTTGTTGCTGATGGCGAGGACGGCGATGAGCCATCTTTTGTATCAGATGTTCTTGCTGCCAAAGCTGTAGTACTGGAAAATGCACACCGAAAGTGGTTGTGAAATGATGAGCTTTGCGACCTCGAGCCCATCGCCGAGATGGAAAGACCATGGTTGTAATTCTGCATTCTTGATTGTGATCTGAACGTGCTGGAATAGGCGACGGATGACCTGATGAAACACAAGTGGCCGACATTTCTTGATGAGACTGCCGCTGACAATCCATTATTGAGCCATACCGTTGGCGATCGCAACAAGAGACACAAGAACGCTTTTGCCATCATGTCAACTGGATATGGACTTTCAATAATTCCTTTCACTGGCCAGTCGTTTTGGGATCTTGTGCTTTGCAATATGCTCCCGTGCAGCGCGTACAACAACAATAATCCCTATGAACAGTATGTTATTATTCTCTCCATTAGACCCGTAGTTTTGGTTTTCTCGACTTTATTTTGGGTTGGACTTAATGAGAAGTCAACATTGACTGTGATATGACGGAAGGCAAACAGCACCCAGGATCCAGGTGTATCATATGCTGCTGGAGAAAGGTAGGAGAAAAAGGTTGACGATGATGACGATGATGGCGATGAATGATTTTTGTTTAGATGTGAAAGGTGGCCTTGACTAATCCGAATACTTCATTTGATTGAGAAAGCCCCAAAACAACCTCGTGTTAAATTATACTGCAAGCATATAATACATTTACAAGTATTGTATTTTAATTTAATCCTTCAATAGCGATTCGAGGGTTTCCAGCGTTACTCCAGTACTAGCATCATCTCCCAATTCGTCAACAATCATGTCCGCCCCCGTGAAATCTTCGTCTACCGTGTAACTACTCTTGGTCACAATGCAAGAAATCCCAGCCCCCATGGCGGCACCCAATCCAATATGACTATCTTCCACAATAACGCATTTGGACTTGTCCAATCCCATGGTCTCTACCGCCATGTTGTACACGTCAGGAGCTGGCTTCTTTGCCTTTACCATGTCACCCGCAAAGATTTGAAACTTGGAGGCCCGTTCTGGTCCCATCAGGGTACTGACCAGGTTGCGGACCGCAAATTCACTACTGGTAGAACAGACGGCAAGCTTTAGACCGGCAGCAATGGCATCGTCAATGACCCGCAATACACCCGGACGCAAAGGAACATTGCCCTCCTTGATCATTTCATTAAAGATATCCGTCTTGCGAAGATGGAGCTCTTTCACTTTGGACTGACGATCTTCTGGAAAGTTTTCGGGCCACCCAACTTCATTCCAATGTGCCGTCATTCGTTCCTTTCCTCCTCCAGTCTCCAATAATTTTCCATATCGTTCCACATCCCATTCCGTGTCCAAGTTGTCTTGCGCAAAGACAGCATTAAAGGCAGGCCGATGGGCATCCCGTTCGGTATCCGCAAGGACTCCATCTTGATCCCAAAGAATGCCTATTTTATAAAGTATTTTATAAGTATTTTCACTCTGGTGAGATTTTTAAAAAACGACAAACAGTATACGTGGTGTCGACGAGCTATGTCGTAATGGGAAACTTACCTTCCAGTTTGGCATGAAGCGCAGTAGAAGTCCTTGTTTGTTGTTGTTGGATCCTACTGGATATTTGCGGAGCTGTCGTCGTCGATTGCGTTGGTTGTTGGAACGCAAAGGATGATCCCATGGAAGTGGCTAGTACTAGTAGTAGTACTAGTGGAAGAGCACTAAAGATGGCTGACTTCGGAACAAACATGATTTCTGTTGTATTGGTAGTAACACGGAAAACTGACTGGCTGACTGATACAGTAAATTATTGCGTTGACGGCAAGGGCTTCCAAAACTTCTTCAATGAATACTGTATGTGAAACCGACGATCATGTATATTATTGTGGTTTTTGGTTTTTGGATTTTGCCAAACGTCATCATTGAGATCTCAAATTTTGAGATCTGATCCAGATCGAATGGATCGATTAATCTTCCCGTCTGGCCGTGCCGCCAGTGTGATTATTTAAAAGAGTGTGACATGACGGACGTACAGTACCAGATACAGTGCTGCAGTGGATTGGATGTTTTCCAATGATGTACCGGTACTCTACCGGCGCGCGGTGCAACAATCGACGTTATTTTATGAAGTGGAGTGATAAATTTGGTCATGCCTTTTACACAAATGGCAAATGAGCCGTCCGATTGTAGATCCATGGCGGCTACACTCTTGTATGTAGTTCCTCATTGCAGCACTTGTACTGGTTGACCCAGCCAAACTGGTTGCTCACACCACCAGCCAGCAAGAAGGAGAGAAGGAGCCGTCATGCTGATCATGATGGTTCTGTCAGGACCAGTATGGTACTGGTACCAGGTAGGAACCAGGTGTGGTACTTAGTAACCAGCCACCGATCGTCTTGTACATGGTACTGTAGGTACTGTACCGGGCAGTTCAGATCAGTCCATGAAACTAACGGTGGCGACGCGTGTTCATTTTACTAGGTTGTTGAAGTTGTTCCTTCTGACCAGGGCAACGTTGGCCCTTCTTTCGCGCATCACAGCAGGGCCTATAGTACCTACAGTAGCTAGTTCGTACAATCACTTTTTGGGAGCTTCCAAAAGAAAATCCCGTTGTTCCTAAAGCTTTCGGTCATACCGTATGTGCGAGTACCACGGTACCAGGTACCGATGTGAAGGATAGAGCAGGCGCATTCTAAAAGGAGCGCTCTTGGTACTGTTGGTACACGCAAGAGTAAGGATCATACATATTTTTTATATGTTTGTACCGTACCAGGTACAGTAGGTAGCCCGCGTTAGCCATTTTTTGTTTCGGAGGAGTTTAGCGCCACACGGCTTGGGTTGATCACCTTCACAACAAATGGATGATGGGCAACGCATGTGATGCGAGTACCGCGTACACGGTGTACAAGGTACCAAGGTACACACACACCACGATCAGCTCTCCTCTTTTCAAACACCTCCGTTTTATTCTTCTTGCGTGAACACAACTTTTTAAATTGTTCACAGTTTCAATGGCGGAAAGAACAGCTTCACACGTGCCGTTGCACCAGTCATTACCAGTCATTTCCGCCTCCATGCAGTTTTGGGCGTAAATGAAAGTACGGAGAAGACATATCATTCCGATATATTCCAAACAGTATTCAATATTATAAAAGGAACCGATTTGAACACGCATGTAAATTCTGAGAATTCGAAGGAACCAGTGGGATTGAATTCCAAATGCGGTTTGTTAACGACGTGTCGAAATCCAATTTCCAAAGAAGCCGTCAAATGGAGGCCTCTAACTTAAATCTTTATAGCACACTTAAGTAATGGGAGTACGTCAGCCATCCACAGATGCGAAAATGCACCAGCAAGCCACCAGTTCCCATTGAGTGGGGAAGTTTGTGCCCCGCTGGGAGGAGACGAAAACTGCTGCGCTGGCTGTGATTCCAGCAGCACAATATTCTCCTGCTCCTTTGCCCATCATTCATACTTACCGTACTGTAGGTATTATAACTTGGTACAGCTTTCTCGTTTCTGTTACCATTTTCACCGCTAAACGAGCACAAAGCAATCATACTCTA
This sequence comes from Cylindrotheca closterium, assembly GCA_933822405.4. NCBI lineage: Eukaryota > Bacillariophyta > Bacillariophyceae > Bacillariales > Bacillariaceae > Cylindrotheca > Cylindrotheca closterium. The sequence goes on along the minus strand of CAKOGP040000080.1, from coordinate 55,088 downwards.
CTATACTCTACTCTACTATACGATACTATATTGTAACATTTCACAGTACGTACAATAACAAACAACAGAACAAAACAAAACGAAACGAAACGAAACGAAACAAAACAAAACAAAACAAAACAAACCAAAAAGAGAAGATGAAACGAGACAGCTTCTCCTCCTTCAGCTCCTCTTTGGATCAATTGAGTATATTGTCCTCCAATTCCACCACGCGAGAACGATCGCGATCGCCATCGCCTCCTCCTTCCTCACCTGGTGATCCTGTCTTGTTCTTTGCGTACGGACCCATTGCCAACGAAATCGTGAGGAAGCGACGTAACATTCGTACCACCAGTCTGCAACCTGCCTTTTTAGACGGATATCGATTGTCCTTTGACTTTGGAGGCATTGCCAATGTGGTGCGTCAACGAGGCTGGAAGGTGCATGGCGTGTTGATGACGCTGGCATCCTTGCGAGATCTCAAGAAGATGCAATCCTATGACATTCGAAGACAGGTCACACAACGACTCGTCTTTCACTATCCAAAGAATGGATTTGTGGTGGATGAAGATGCCGTAGACGAAGAAGAAAAGGAAGAACTAGAGTCTGCCATGGCGTATTTCATTGAATACCCAGAAGATGTGGAAGATTCATTAGTCATGCAACAGAATAGTGATAATCCCGCAGCTGAGAGATTGCCACAAGAGAGCTATCTCAAGCTCATTGCCGATGGAATGCAGCAGAACGGAATATGCTACGAGTACATTGATGATGCCATTTTCAACGTTCCGTACATTCCTGACCGGGATGTCTCGGATTACCAAACCTTCCAACGGGCTCCAAAAGTGGCCAAGATTTCATTCTTGACCTATCAAAACTTGTGTGCCAAGGCCAATGGCGAGATTTACTTTGTTCTCGGCACTTCCGTCTTCCTGTTGGGCTCTCACGATCCCAACAATCCATTGGCCAAATGGCTCGAGGAACATGGTCATGGAAAGGACGATGTTACCTTTTTTGTTCAAATTATTCTCATGAATACATCCTTGGACTTTTGCAAGAGACGGTCCGAGGTGACACCAAGTCACATCGCCTGGGCCGAAAATCAATTGGTGGAAACCATTCAACAGCATGGACTCGAGGCTCAAAAGGTCTTTGAATTCATTGAGAACGATGAAGAATCCGAAGATGGTCCTTCCAAATTCTTCACCGTCGACAAGGAATATATTGTAAGACCCTCTGCTTTGGAGGATGGTGGACACTGTTCGGAAGATACCATGGCCACCGCCAATAGTACCAGTCTTGGTATGGATGGTTTTGCCACAAATGTCATCAGCAGCCCCACTGGAACCAAGAAACGCTTCAAGGTTCCAGTCTTTTTCAAGCGCATGGTCAAGGTGAATAACCGACGATGAATGAAGGAAACATGTATACATTCATAGTGATGATGATGATGATGATGATTCACACACACACAAGAATTACACTGTTTCCATCTTTGAACGAGAAGAGCAAGATCTATTGGTTCTACTATTACCACTAGCTACAGCACTACCAATCATGATCATTCCACGGCATGCAGCCGAGTGAACTCTACACTCCTGCCGACGTCTGTCTTGTATCGAGAATCGCAATCAATGGATATTTCATTCATTCATTCATTCATCCTGCTCATCTGCACGAAAAACAACAACATTCCCATGTTGAGAGAACACAACCACAACCAGTAATTACAGTGATGGACACAATCCGAGTCAGTCATTGACTTTTGGATCTGTACCAGTAGGTATTCCAAATATAAAACAATACAAGATATATATTATAACAATAATGTAATAGTATTTACTATTCAACAGGAATATGAAAATAGTAAATTCAAAATGTTTCAAAATTCAAAATTCTTCTCCATTCGCATTCGAGTATCATCCACCTCCTCAAGAGCAGGTCTTTTATTATTGAATATAACAACGCACCTAGCTTATATTATAGAACATTTATTGCTATGTTACATTCAAAAATAGGTATCAATTCATTTTTTCTCTCTCCTGTGTTCAATTCAAATAATATCCACCTCCACACCAGCAGCAGGCATCAAACGCAGTAAAGCCATTGCTGTCGGTAAAGAAGTCATCATCAAACTCGGGACACTGCAAGATTGGATACAATCCGGCGTATCTTTCACACGTGTTCAAGTCACTATCCTGAAAACTTTCATAATCCTGACATTGCCGTCCAGGATTGTACTGCTGGAGTGCAAGGAGTGCTCCATTGTCATTATTATTATCATTATCATCATTTGGAGGACAAGCATCTGTAACAATCGACGTCTTGGATTGAAACATGGTAATGTAGGTTCCCAAATACTCCCCCGGCAATGCCACCAAAATGTGCCCAAAATCATCGCATCCACGAAACAACCGATCTAGTTGTGCCAATTCCAAAATGGCAATACACCTTCCACTGCAGTCATCGTAGTCTGCTAGAGCGTAAGCCACAATGGGATTGGTCCCAGTACAAGGAACCCGCATTCTTGGATTGAAGGGATCCACCAGAAGTTCGAGGGGATCATCATTTAGTATTGTGTTGGCTACAAGGTCTTCCACGCAAATATTGTCATTGTTGTTGCTGTTGCTGTCCTGCTCGGTGGTGGGGCTTGCCGTTGGGGTTCTGGTTGGATTATTGGTTGGACTCTTGGTTGGATTATTGGTTGGACTTCTCGTAGGGTTCTTGGTGACAACCTTTGTGGGACTAGTCGATGGAAGCATGCTTGGACTGGCAGAAGGTTTGCGGGTTGCCAAAGTAGCGGTTGGAACAAGAGACGGTGATCCAGATGGCGAATCTGTCGGCCCGAAGGATAAGGAGCTATTCGAGAAGGAGGGCATTAAGGAAGGAGACCCGGTCGGAAGTGCGGTCAGCTCATCATAATTCCTCGTAATGCTCTGCACAACAATGTCTTCAAATGCTGGCTCCGACGCCACAAGCTTTTGGACCGAGTCTTTGACAATGTTAGTAATAGTTTGAACAATCATATCGCCATTCTCATTTCCCCTGAGGAAGGTATCCATGATAGCCTCCATTTCGTAGCAGGTCTGGTTCTGCTGTTGGCCCTCAGAACAACGGTTCAATGTGGAACGCACTGCTTTCACGATGGCATTCCCAACGAGATGGCGAAGTCTCCCATTGCCATTCCCTTGGCGGCTTTGCAGTCTGCGGCGACGGTTTCCACTAATAGGAGGGCAACCCGCCAACTCTAAAATAAGAATCTCTTGAATCATCTTCTCCAAGGTTGCTGCCACCTCTGTAGCATTCGAATCTCCCGTCACTTGGACATTTACGGTTACCTTGCACGGCCACGGTATCATTCCCTCTTGGCCAGTCACTTGCGATCCATTCAATATGGCGAGACAGTCTTCTTCGGATGGTGGATCATAGTTTCGATCGGTGGGATCCGTGCTTGGGGTTGTGCTTGGACTCGTGCTGGGAGTTGCCGTCGGGTTGGGTGTGGACCCTACGGACGGTTGGTTCGATGGAAGAGCGGCAGCTGCAGAAATTTCCTGTTTGACTCTTGTCACAAAGTAGGCTGTACAACTCACAGCAATTAACAAGACCACAACACCAACAATGATAAAGAGCGTCTTGAATCTATTTTCCGATTCCGTGCCATCATCATCATCGTCATCATCATCGGAACTATCGTCAGAATCATTATCATCGCTGTCTCCTTTATCTGGTTGCGCAATGGCCACCAATACTGCATTTGGTGCTGGATTGTTGCTGGCCATATCCTTCTTGAGGCGTTTCTTTTCCTCTTCCAATTTCTGTTTACGCCTTCGTTCTCGTTTTTCGTCTGCTTCGTAGTCTTCGACGGTTTGGACATTCATGGCCATGGCTTCCTTGGGAGTCAATTCATCAATTTCTTCTTGGGTCAGGAGCGGACCATTCTGCACCATACTTCGAGTCATGTTGTTCGTCGTATCACCACGTCTAGGTGCTGCCCCGTAGGCTCGTCCCACAGCGGCCACAGCACCGATTTGAGCGGGCGGACCATGTTTTGGCTTGGTAGGACGATTCTGACCAGCACGGCTTCTGGACCCTGACGATTCATTTCTTGCTAATGTCGTTGTTGTTGTTGCTGTTGTGGCTGGCACAGTTTGCACATTGGCCGCATTCAACTCGTCTCCAATCATCATGGCCGAACCTTCCGCCATCATTTCTTGAGACGAACCTCTCATTCCAGTAGTATTATTCTGAGCTCGGCGTTGTTCTCTTAATTCTTGTTTTCGTTGGGCATCGGCATCATCCGCTTCATTCCGACGGCTTCCATGCTTTCGTCGTCTTCCACGTGAGGCTCGATGGTTGCGGCCATTATTATTATTATTATTATTATTACTATTATTACTACGGTGGCTTCGATGCGAAGAACTTGACGTTCGATGATGAGTGTCATCACTTTCGTCAACCTCACCAGCTTCGTTGACTCGTTTTGTCATGATGACCGAATAGTCTCGATTGGTTTGGTGGAGGAGGTACTGTGGCTGTGTTTGCTATAATATATATGGGACTGTAGAGGCACAATAAGGATGTGTGCGTACTGCGGTATACCGTATATGTGTGCTGTATAGAAATCTTTGGGAGTATATAGTATACGAGCAGGTTTTACGACAGTGCGGATATACGCGGTCTTTTATTTTCAATATTTTTCAAACAATGAAAGCGAGGTGTGGTAGCCGGGAAAGGCAGGCTCCCTCGAAGCAATAAGTAAGAAATGTCAAAAAAACATTGGGACATGCGTTTTCGATAGAGAAAGGTGAAAGCTTGAGAATAAAATACCAAAAGGACGAAAAAAAAGAGTTTGTTATGAAAAAAAGACAACAACACCTATTAATAAATGTATTTTAGTAACAAATAAAATGCAAAAACAAAAATTGCCGCAGAGAGAGGAGATGAGCAATGGGACCCTTCATCTGATGATGTCCAATTTGTGCGCTCTTTGGACAAGGCAAACTGGAAGAATCAGAAACGATGTTTGCGAAAGCTTTGCAGGTTCACAACGAAGAAATCGGTGAAGACGATTATACCAAGGCATGCATTCTTTTCGGCCTAGGGAATGTTATTTGCGAACGAGGTTATTTCAAGGAAGCCATGGAGAACTGAGAGAGCGCCCGCCGGATATACCTTGCCGTCGTAGAAGAAGAAGATGACTTGACCGCAGAAATATACTAAAAAATTGCTTACATATTTAGTCAACAAGAAGACTTGGAGCAATCCGAATACTTTCATCGAAAAGCTCTTAACCTCCGACTAGTTGTACAGCCAGAAAACCTTGGTGCATTGGCCAAATGCTACTGCACAGCTCCTTAGGGAAATCTTTGGGGATGCAGGAAAAAACTGCAGAATCCATAAAGCTCTTCAAAAAAGCACTTGCGTCGAAGCTCGAAGTCTACGGCGACTATCATCCGGAGGTTGCGCACGAGTACGACAGAATTGCAAATCTTTTGCTCAGGCTGGGAAAAATAGAGGAGTCCAATACAATGTTTGCGAAAGCGCTGGAAGTAAATAGTCGATCGGAAGAACCTGATCCTTTATTGGTTGTAGCGGTTACGAAAACCAAGCACTCAGATTGACGAACCTTGGTGAGTTCAAGGAAGCAATGGATCTGTTCCAAAAAGTATTGACGATTCTACGTGACGATGTCTGTGGCGGCAGGTATCCAGAAACTGCGGCGGCTTACCACAATGTCGCAAAAACCCATCTTGCAATAGGCAGGTTAGATGAAGCTATTGCTACCAATACGAAATCCCTCAAGATTCTACGGAGAACGCGTGGTGATGATCATTCTGAAACAAAAAACGTCATGGAACTTCACCGTCAGTGGCTGAAACTGCTTTTGTGCGATCGAGACTAGACTTTTGGACAGCCTTCGCTCCTGGTTGTTTAGTACTTTCTGGTACAGATATGCAGCAGTTGTAGTGCTGGTGCTTGATGAGATGGCGATCCTCGTTGTGACCATGTGCTTTCCCCAAGACACTCCAGCTCTATTCTTAAAAATAACCAACAGTGCAGGGATTGTTTCGAGAAGCAACATTCTGTCCACTCTAGCCATGGTGGGCATGGTTGTCAGCTCACATAGTCAGATGAAAACCCTTGAATGACATACATTCGTCACCATATGTTGGAATCAACATTCAACACCTTTCATCGAGAGTAGTTGTCGACAAGAACTCGGCTCTGCTTTCTTTATTCATACATTGCTACATACATATGTTGGCTCGTACCGGTGCTGTATTGGTGCTGGAGGAGGCTGCATGCTTTCTCCAAGAATAGCCCACCTCTTGAATCAGCTCATGCAGAATACCTTCTACCTCACTAGAACTTTACCCTGCAATTATCGAGCCCAACATTGCAAAGCTTGTGTCGATACATTCCGTCCACTCATGATCCCGGCTCGTGCTGCCTCCAAAGATGAAAATGAAACTTGTTGACTCACCCAAGCATTCGTTGTCAATATGCTGTTGGAGTTGACTTTCAACAGCTTTCAGTGTTTCATCTATAAGTAATGCCTCTTTGAAGTCGACGACAGTGCCTACATGGTACAGTAGTATATGGTAGGCCCGCAATGTAATAATAAGTCTCATAATTCCCGCTATGGGATCTATGTGTGGCATCATACCGTAAGTCTCAGAATTCCCGCCACGGGATCTATGAGACTGGTCTTCCGGGTCATGGTACCTCACGCACTCGCATCTATCATCGCATTTGCGATGCGTAATATATCGCAAGCACATGCATTATCAGCATCTATAGCTCTAATACCGCGCACTGTACCGAACTCTATCGTAGCAACAAGGTATTATTGATCGTCTCCTACAGTATATTCCAACGAATAAAAAACCGTTTCTATTCATCAATCCTATTATCATCAGCCCGAGACTAATTATTGTGATTGAGATGCAGCTGCGAAAAGTGCTTCTTTTCTGTTATTTCCTTGCGTCATCCGCCGAGATTGCCAATGGTTTTTTCCTACAGGCTCGTCGAGCTCGCAAGGCTGCCAAGAATGTTCAAGATATCATTACATCACGTCGAACCATCAATGAGTTTGAAGAATCGTTACCAACAGAATGGGAAGATGTAATTACCAAGGGAATTGAGGCAGCCTGTCAGGCCCCCAATCACAAACGGACCGAACCTTGGAGATTCCATCTGTTGGGCCAAGAATCCGTTCGAAACGTTTGCGAGCTAAATGCGAAACTTGTCGCCGAAAAGAAGGGCCAAGCAGCTGGAGATGCCAAATTGAAGCGATGGTTGGCAATGCCAGGATGGATGGTTGTGACATGTCTCAAACAAGAGGGCGATGGGCCTGTCACTATGGAGGATCCAATGGGCCTGGCACGCGAAGACTACGCCGCGTGCTGCTGTGCCGTTCAAAATTTCTGTTTGTCCCTTCACGCCCATGGAATGGGAACGAAGTGGACCACTGGTCCGGTCAACTTTGATGATGAGTTTTCCAAAGCCGTAGGTCTGTCGTCTGATGAATTTGTTGTTGGTACAATTTGGTTTGGACGACCTGTCTCGCAACCGATGGCTCCTACAAAGAAGAAATCAATGGATGACATATTGATTCGCCACAGCTAGATGATGATCTCGAGAACCGCTGAAGGCTGCGTTATTGGTCTTTCAAAACATGAGTCACAAGTTACAATTGATTTTGGACACCATGCGGTCACACTCGGCTACGCGGCGCTTTGAAGAAACGAAATGCCCGTCGACTATTGGAATCTTCCTGACTATATTAAAAGTCAATACTCAAATTTACTGTGGGCTCACTTCATGATGTCTACCATATTATATATTACTGTACCTGGTAACGATATCTGGAGAAATGCACAATACGATCATGGGCCATATATATTTATATATATGCCCAAGGCGTACCGTTGCAGTACTGTAGGGGATAAAGAGCATCCCCACGGCGACGTTATACTACCGGTCGATCATTACTTTTATCTCGAACCCAAACTCGCAAAGATTACTTCGCTAGCATTTTATGTTCACCCGAGACATGAGGCGCTGACGCTTGCCTAGCAACCTAACAAGATGAAAGAGAAGCTGGTGGACACAAAGTAGGCCATTCTTCAACATTTTAAAATTGATTGTTTGTTTATCCTTGCAGTTCTCCATCTATTACAATACCAATGTATCATTTAATTTCAACGAAATTGGTATGCAGATGAGATACTGCTGTAGTCATCCACAAAGTTATTTCACATCATACTGTACCGGTACACCGTAGTGGTACCGGTAGCAGGTACGGCATCCGACATCACCGCCAGTGGCTGGGAGACCTTTGGAGGAAAGAATAATAGGTATATAGGCTGACGGCATCAAGTCTTTGGTCCTAAAATCGCTGTCAACTGATTCTAAGAGCCTCTTGTGTGGTTCTAACTAATCCTTAGACAAAATTTAATCTATTCTAATACTAATACTTTATGATACGCCGAGAGATTTAATTGCAAACGACCGACTTTCTCTCTCTCTCTCGGGCAACCAATTACTACGCCGAGACTACGTGGAAATCAGCCTTCCCATTGCAATCACCGTTTCCATTGCTCCGTTCCATGTCTGCATTCTCAAGATCCATTTGGTCACTGTCTTCCTTGTGTTCCTTGGGCACAGCAATGAAGGAAGCATCTGGAGACGAGGGTTGCGACTGACTACCGAGATGCTTCACTTGATGGAATTTTTCCATGCACACTGAAAACTTATTCTGGTCAATATGCAGGCATTGGACAAATTCACCGTCCCAAGCAATATCATCGTACTTGTACGACTGGAGTGCTTGAAAGGTCCCCGAAACTTGGGGATCAATGCCTTCCACCACAACAATAATTTCGGCCATGTTCTGACTCATGTATTGTTGGACATCGTCCAGCGTCACGGTAGGAATGTGAATGGGAACCTCCAAACTACGATGGGATGTTTCCACTGGGTACTCATCGTGCTCCTCCACCATTTTTTGATATGCCACATGCTTTCGGAATCGTTCATAGGTTCCATAGGCTTCTCCACAAACGGGACAAATGATCTCATCCCGATTGCCCGTGGCCGAATCAATGGCCCGAAAGGGCATTCCATGGGACTTGGCCAGAAAGGGTGGCTTGTTGAATTTGGAAGGCGCCAGAGGACTGTGATGATCCACATGGTGGATGATTTCAGTGGGCAGACTGGTATACAACATGCTGCCCATGTCGTCGTCCGGGTGCATGATCCGGAGCACGTGCAATTTGAGATTCTTGTCAATCATGTACATGCGCACATGGGCTTCCACCACTGGATAGGCCGAATCAATGTCGTAGCATCGAACGTTCACACAGACACCCGAATTCCGATAGACTTCATCGGCATCGTGGTGGCTTGACGCGTACTCATCTCCTTCGTCGGAAATGACCTTGTCATTGGTAAAATCACGAACATTGACACACAGCTTGTCGGCAAAGACCACTTGAATGGATCGATTCTCGCAATTCGCCATTTTGGTAAAGAAAAAGGCCAGCAAGAACGCATTGAACATCATGCTCCAAGTCATTTGGGCATAGATTGCTATTTGGACGGATGGACAATTGTTTTGAAAGAATCCATTGTTGCCGCCGGGAAGACCATCTATGTATACAGTTTCATTGTCAAAGGAACAAAACCAACGAATGGAATGGTTAGATGGATTCATTCACCTACCGGTATTGGTATCTCGAAAACTACAAAACAGCAACAGCAACAGCAACAATGCACAGTACTTACATCCAACTGTTGTGCATGTCTCCAAGGAAAAGGCAAAGGAAGTTCCGAATCTAATGGGAGTGCCAGGGTCTCCCAATCCACAATCATATTCCAGGTACTTTTCATCCACTTTTACATAGACAACAGCAAAAATGAGAATCACCGCGGTCCAAACCACCAACAGCAAGGTGACACTCTTCACTGAGTGTAGTCGCAAGAAGACATGAAACCAATCTTTAACCAATAGCTTGGACACGGCAGATTGAGTATTTACATTCTTCGCCGCAATTTGATTCCTGGATTGATGATACGGAAAGTTTCGGTCTACCAATCGTGGTAAAAATACTTGGCTAAAGTGTAAATGGCTCTTGGCACTACGCTGCCTTTGGCTCTGATGCTTCACTTGCTGTCCAAGCCGCCTTCTGAGACTGCCGGCAGACGAGGACCGACCAGAATTGATAACATACGGGTCTTGTTCCATCATATAAAATATATACCGGTATGATACTGTCAGGTGATGTGTGTACTTCCTGAAGTGAACGGAACCTTTAGCGTGGGTCTTCTGTTCTTGCTGGATGCTTGACGATAAGGAAGAATGAAAGACTTCAGGTATGTACAACCTATACAGACAGCACTGCCTTCGTGGTCTGTATACTGTATGCTCCAGCCAATACGCTCAACAGTAGAACGCGGAAAAGGTTATTACTGTCAACCACCGGAAGTTCCCACGCCACGAATTTCAAAAAATCATCGGACTTTTTCGATCGCTTGAACGACCCATTCGACTAACCCAAAGTCTTTTGATTGGGCCACATCAATCGGAGGGGTCACAAATCTTCAGTAGTTTTCAAGTTCAATAAAATGATGACACATCATATTATGGACATTCATCAATCTGAAATCCAGTACAGACACCATTAGTATTGGTATTAATCAATCAATCAGATGAAACAGGCGCTGCTTGTGTTCCACGTTTCGGTATGCCTCATAGTATCCAGTTTGCCCGTCACCGCCCATGCTTTTGTGCAGGGCTTGCATAATTGTAATTCACCGTCACTATCCTTCAGGAACAAGAAGAATAAACATCATCAGGCACATCAGAAGGCCTTGTCGGCAACATCTTCCCAAACAATGATAGTGGATCAACTACTGGAGGAAATCTCCAAATCAGACGACACCAAGGAGAATGAACTAAATGCCAAGAACAGCCAGTCCCAAATTGTCAAGCTTGTGGACGATCTCGTCGAATGGAAACCACCTGAGTCTTCTGATTCATCACCATCCGCTGCTAGTAGTAGTACGGAACCCAAGAATAATGAATCCGAAGACCAAGAGGAGAATTTTGACGAATTGATCGGTTACTACAATGTTTCCTACACGTTGACCTCCAAACCCAAGGAAAATCCCGTCGGTGGCAAGTGGACTCGATCCCAACGATTGTTAAAGATTCAGCGAACGATGCAACATGTCTTGCCATTGTCGTCATCGTCGTCGACATCGTCGTCAGCAAAAGGAGCAGCAGTGGCACAAGTTATCAATGCCATATTTTTGGAATGTTTTTGGGGGCTGTTGCCAATTTGGATTGTTCTACGAGGGGATGCTGTGCCATTGAACAAGATACCGAAAGAAGAACCATCCACCAAAGCGACGACAAATAAGGGCAAAAAGAAGAAATCGCCACCATCCCTATTGCCAGGTTTGTCTCCGAGAACGGTCCGAGCCTACTTTGATTCGCCTCGATTTGCTATTGGCAAGTTTGTCTTTTCCTTTGGTCCTACCTCGAGTGTGGTATTGGATACTCCCTACATTGACGACAGAATTCGGCTTGGAGTGGGTGGTACCTCTGGCACCAAGTTTGTCTTTTCACGAATAAAGGATGAGCAGGACAACGAAGCAGTCGATGGTTGGAAATGGGTATTGGAAAAAGAGTCTACCATTACCAAGACCAAGGCTAGCTATGGACTCTTGTGGACAAGTCTACTTAGCGGATTTGCCTACAAATCCTTGCGATTTGGAATGGGCAAGATTGTGGCAAGCACTGTCTTCTTAGCGAGTTTGGTATCCCTGGGATTGGTCATGGCATCCACGGGTGGCATTGAAACCAACAGTGATAATTATACACCGGGAGTGGCTGAAGCAGGAGGAGGAGGAGGAAAGTAGCACTGGTAGAGAAGACATGATATTCATTCTTCTGTCTAAGCCACCGAAGCTCTCAATCCTTCAGATACGCTACTGACTTTTTACTGTCATTATCCTGCTGGGGTAATGCTGACAGGCGTTTACTTCCAGATTGGATGTTATTGCGGGCCAATCCACCGATTGTAACGCATGGTACTGATAGCTATAGTACCATCAAGGCACCACCATCCACATGGTCTTGGCAACCCTGTTTGGATTGCCCCGATAGATTGGTATGAGAAGCAACAAGAAAGCCTGGTAGAGATGTAGATAAACCTTATTATTATTAATACTGGATATATTGTCGCTCTCGATTCCGCGTTTGTATGAATTCAATATTATATGATGTATAGCATCATGAAGATCAACAGTTTAGTCACGGATGAAAAGTTTGAGTCACGAGTGTTTGCTTCCCGCCAAAAATTGGAACGCATCATCATCATCATCATCTCAATATATCTATTGTAAAATCAGTTGTTGATTGCACTTTCATTCATCTTACAGCTGCATCAAAGAGGACCTATTTATACACAACACAATCATTATGCCACAAAACCTGGATCAGGAAACCCGGAATAGCATCTTCTGGGTCAGCGTAATCATTGATTCATCCCTGGTGGTCGCTAATCTTGTCATCATAACTCGAAAAATCCCCAAGGCACAACGCAAGGATGTATCCTTGTTACTGTGGGGTTGTCTCAAGACATTGGTAATCATGGGAATACTATCCCACGTGTGCACCGAAGCGCTGATTCAGTTTGGAACGAATGCTACGCCAGCAGGAGTGGACGAGGACCACTATCATGTCAATACGAGCGACCTTTCATCCTCCATCAACTTTTGCGAGAATGATTTTGTGCACTCACGGCATGTCGCCGAACCATCCAATTCGATTTCATCCTTGACAACCTATTGTCCATTGGCACTCTTGGGACTACATTTGAGACCCCATTCACTATTACTGAAACCAGATGTGGGGAAGTTACGATTCACATTGGCTTATCTTTCACTCTTCGCAATCGGATTGGGAAGCTTTTGGCTGCACTCTCAGTTGACGGCGGTATCTCAAGGGGGTGACGAACTACCCATTCTTTGGTATCTCGGTATTGCGACCTTCATAGTGGTGGATTGCTTATTGGACATTCGAGCAACACCAGGAGCCAAGAAACATCGCACCAGTCTCTGGCTGGTTGGATTCAGCACCATTTCATCGGCGGTTGCCACATTGACTTACATTTTCAATCGCGAAGATTTTTTCTTTTTTCATATGATATTCACGACTTACCTCATTCTGATCTTGTTGGGAGAAGGAATTCTTACTTTTTCAGACTTTTCAAAATATGGAGACTCGGGTTCCTTTCGAGAAAAAGTGTTACTCCCATTGGTCAGTTGCAACATTTGGGTCTATCTTTCGGCATCGTTTCTCTGGGTTTCCGAAATGTTGTTTTGTCATGATGCTACTACGGACTTTCGGTGGGGTGCAACTTTGGCTCCATGGATCTTTGATCGAGCCATTCATGCTGGATGGCATTGTACAAGTGCCTTGTTAGTATTTATGACCATCCAGATTCTCTTGTCAGTTTGGGGATTTCAACAAGGCTGGGGCGAACCTCAATTGCGATGGTTTGGAGCACCGTACGTGTACTTTGAGAAGAAGACTAGACAAGCTTAGATACCGATTATTTTCCAGTGTTTCAATTGCGGTTGGGCGGGTGGCCTGTCCAGCTGGAGCACGAAATGACACCGCAACTGGACCTACTTGTGTTCTATCTCTTTCTATCATACAAAGCATCACTAGTACTATCATACAAAGCATCATTAGTAATAAATTGTACCTATGCATCTGCCACATAGTCGCACCTCTGTTGGTGGTATTCAATCAAGTATTCCACTCGCGTTTTGCCTTGATCGTTGGTTCCTACCGTGTTCAAAGGATCCGCCGTGACCATTTGAACGGACGGGCGCCGCGATACCACCTCATACCATTCCAATAGAAAGGACAAGGATTCGGGAATAGAGGTTCCTCCAAAACTGGCAAGAATGATATTAATATGTTCCACAAAGGGGAAGATACTCACGTCCGCCAAAGTGAATTGAGATCCGCAGAGATAAGGTCCTGGGAACTTTTGCAAGTCCCTGTCAATCATACCAAGTAAGTCAAAGAGTTCTTGGGCCAATTGGGGGCGGGCATCATCATCGTCACTATCCATCAAATTGTAAAAGACATCTGATATCCTGGCATGACGCTTCAGAAATGTCTTCATGTTGAAGGTATCAATGGGTCTGGATGGCAAAAGTGATGGAATGGAATGATACAGTGGATGCCGAATGGCCTTGTCAATATATTCCGAAACTCGAATGCTATCCGCAAAAATGTTTCCATTGTGCACCAACACGGGAGACGTCTTTTGGTTAATCGAATTGAGCAATTGCAATCCGGGATCACCCGCGTTGATGTTGCAGACGGGAATGACGTGAAATCCAGTGGGATGCAAGGGATCCGCTTCCTTTTCCAATAGGGTAATCCAGACTCGCGCCGTGAAGGGATCGGCGTCGTCCAAAAACAATGTTGGTTTGGATGGATCAATTTGTAATTGTGGTGCTTCTCGTGTTTCAGATTTGGTTTCTTCCACTCCGCCATCTTGTTCTTGCTCGGTTTCACGAAGTTGTGGCAGATGGGCTATTCCATGGACCGACCGCGGTTTATTCATTTCTTCCTGTTGCAACATTCGGAAAGTTGCTTGCATAGTCTCCAAAGCTACGGGGAGCACTTGTCCGTTGGTGTCCTCGTCGTGCTGGAATCGATCCACTTCCCATTCCATGCTACTCTCGACCAATGGATAGAGATCCTTCCATCCATGAGCAGTGAATTCATCCAGTAGAAAGCAAACTTCATTAGCCTTGTCCTTGTGTTCTTGGATAAGCGTCGCCAATTCCGCTTCTGACTTTTCGAGATGCGGATGAATCTGTTGTGAGACAAATTCTAAATTCCAAGAGTCGGCATTCCTGGCTCGTTTGCGCAATCGAGCCGTCTTGGTATTGCAATGAAAATACCTTCGTTCTAGTTCTTGATATTCCTTTTGTTTCTGATCGACTTGTACCATGCAAGCTTCCAACCAATCCTCGGCATGCCTCAAAATCTCTCGTATGTACTTTTCATTTTGGACAGTAGTGAAATCTTCTTCCACGGCGACTTGTTGGGGATTCAAGACCGTAGTTTCCTGTCCATGATTGGCCGCAGTTCCCACCACGCCCTTGAGGGGAGTATCATCCGCCATGTCGGCGAGACACGAAAAGAACTATATAGGTGGTAAACAGGATAGCAATAAGTTAGGACCAAATGTTAAATCTGCTGGTGGTTTCCACAGGAACAACTATATACATACCGTTCGGTGAGCTTGTTGCAATTCTAGAGTGGACTGTACATGAATTTCCGCTGCCTGTACTAGACTCTTCAAGTGTTGTTTCATGCTCTCAAAAGCTTTGACCTTGAAGGACACTTCGGATCCCCGACTGTGATTGACGGGAATCATGTCGGTTTCTTGTGCCAGTATCAATCGAGAGGAGACTCGATTGTTTTTGTTCAATCCTGGATGCGGCTCATTGACCACGGACGCAGTAATACTACCTGTCTCGGTACTACGAGTGTCGGCTTGGGAGTTGCTGGCAATATATTGCGAACGAAGCGCTAGATGACGCGGCAAGAGGATGCCCCGATTATCTTCGGATACCTTTTCTTCTTCACCATGATCTGCGATTCGAAGCTGAGCACCGGCATCAGGTGCTTCTATTCCTTCATCTGAATAAAATCGAAACGAACCAGTTTGGTGGTCGTCCGGAATTGTTGGCATATCATCAGTACTTTTTGCCTCATCCGTAGTAGTTGCAGTCCCGTTTTCAGTAGAATGGTTGGTGTCAGCAGCCAAAGGTTCTTGTTGTGGATTATCCTCGTTATTTAGGCTGTCGTTTCCATCCGCAGCTAATGCAGAGATTTTTCTTTCAAACTGATTCGTTTCAACGGATGCTGGAATTGATCTGTCTTGGTCGTCACCATCATGAGATACTTCATCATCGTCATCCGCCATTCCTGAAAATGGCAAACAATCCTCAGTTTCGGATACTACTTTGGATTCGTCAGTCTTTTGGTTGTTTTCATCCCCGTTCTTGGAAGGTGGTTGTTGAGAGCTGGAGTTCATGTTTGATCTTTAAATAGAAGCAGAATCAATGGGATTGTCTACGATATATACAATACGTGGAAAATCAATATTTACTCCCAAGAATTGTATGCTAAATTTCTATTTCCCGGCCGTTCCTGTGATGCCGAAGAAGTCGATCAAGTCGACCATGTTCCCGATAAAGGACCAAGGCGACTACTATACAGGGCTGGCTGGTGGCTTGTTTTAGTGCTGGCGGAAGGAGAGTCCTTCCTTTGTTCTTTTCGCTGTTCTCTAACTAAGTGTGTTTTTAAAGAATGAGACCCTATCTACACATCACTTATGATCACAAGAAATTGACCGGTTCCGCTCAACTTTTTGATGAAATGCCTAAATGTCGATCGTGCGAGGATCTTATTGTTTTCCTGTCAACTTATTGCGATAAAATAAGTTCGATTTCCAAAACACGATCATAAGTTCAGCATGCGGTACTGGATACTTCAACAAAAGCGAACTTCTGCTCGTTGGATTCGTATACTAGAAAGGGTAACATTTTGCACCTTATTCATCTCTTCTCTCGCATCTAACTAAGGCTTCCCATATCCAGGCAGAGCAAGAGCCAAGGCGCGTTCTCACCTGTGAATCATCAATAACAGTTGAACACAACCTGAAATAGGCACAATGGCAGTCAACCGACTTGAGGATGACTCCTCCTCGGTTCGTGGCGGCGTAAAGATTGAAGTGAGAGAATGGGAATTGGATGAGAACAGTACAACCTACGACAGGTTAGTCGCTGCACCATCGGATGCAACCATGGAGTCCCAATGGATCCTCTTTCTGACCATATTGGTGCTGTCGATAGTCTTGATGCTCTTTGTCTTTATCAGCATGCTCCGTGACAAAAAGACGAGACGAAACTCCTTCAACACCTATATTCTGTTTCTAATGGGGCCGGACATTTTCTTCAATTTCTGCTGCATTTTATCCTGTGGCTTGAATGTCCATCTCGGACGCTATTTTTCGGTGGACGCGTGTGTTTTTCAGTCCTTGTATTGCATTTTTGCTATCACTTCCTCGGCTTGGATCAATGCCATTGTGGTTTATCAACTGCATCGAATGTTGTGGTGTTCCCGCAAGGCCATTCGGTACCATCCACCTACGAGACGTCACGTCGCCATTCAATCTTGCGCTGTGTACGTCTATTCCATATTCATGGCCACCTGGTCCAATTGGGGCGAAGATGAATCGTGGTGGCCCATTCGCAACAATGTCTACAGCGGTGTATTTTGCCTGCCAATGCCCTTTGACACAGAAAGCACAATGTTCTTTTACCTATTGTATGCTCCATTGGTCTTTGTGCTGCCATTGTTGTACATTTGCTATGTAGTAGTGGACATGCTCTACCATAATTTGCTGCCGGATCAGAATCAACGCAAGACGCTCATGGTCTTTTTGCGATTGCTGTTGGTGTATTTTGTCATGTGGGTCCCCGCCTTGGGATTGGTGTTTGTGGGAAGCAATTACTTGTCGACCTGGTATGTGGTAATTGGCGGAGCCTGGGCCCATCTGCAAGGGGCCGTCTCGGCGGTCATTTGTTGGTTCAAACCCGATATTCAAAGGGCCTGTCATGAGTTCTTTTGGGATTGCTGTAAATATGTCGATTGTTGTTATTGTTGTACCAATAAACCAATGTTGCAAAACAAGGAAACGAGCCACCAAGACACGGAAGAGATGCCCTCCTACTCGTCCCGGGAAGAGCCTGTACTGGAAGACTACGACGGTGTACTGGAAGATGGCGACGATGATTCTGACATTCAGTACCAAATTCAAAAATCTTGTGAACTCTTTTTGGGACTCTCGGATGACGAGGATGATTTGGTTGTGCAAGGTAACAGACATGAGGAATCGCCAACGAAGAGAGGTAGAAGTAGGAGAGGCAGTGGGAAGAGTCGAAGTGGGTCACCATACGAATCATCCATGGGCCTTGAGCCAGAGGAATGGCATACAATTACATCAGGGGAACTAGTCATGATGGAGGGATCTTTCGCCGAGTCGGTATGAGGAATACAGGAATACACAAACTCGATCCATTCCTATCTACATCAGTAGCATGGTCTCTGTTTTCGAAACGCAGCATCGAGCCACGAAAACAGGGTTCGGAGATGAATCGTCCTTGGCATGAGACGCATCTGCTTATATCTGCACCAAAACATCTTGACTGCGACAGCATACCCTTTTGGAACAACCGCAAAGACGGTTGGCCATATATACTACGATACTATAAATATATACATCTTCATCTCTGCCTACATGGGCGCAACGTGACAATGTGGCTACCAGTGTCCACAGTTCTTGGTTACGCTCTCAAAAATGGCCCGTTGGATCATCCTAGAGCATAGTGCCACTATTACGCGATATCTATGATACATAATTGATCTTGAATATGATTATCTATGCCAAACATGATAACCTAATTTGTTATTGGCTCTATGTGATGCTCTGATTATATATCTAACTCCCAACCCCCAATGCATCTTGTATTTTGTTTTGTTTTTTTAAGGAGTAATAGTGGATTCCAACTTTTGAATGGAAGCTGCTGCCGATTGTGCCAACCGTTGTCGCAATTTTAAGTTGTGATCCTTCAGTTGCTGGTTCCGTTGAGAGGCCTCGACAATTCGCTTTTGTCCCAAGAATTTATTTTTCTCACTGGACAACTTCTTGGCTGCTTGAAGGATACTTTCGGGAGTTGTAGCATTTGACATGGTTTGGAAATCAAATAGTTTGATCGTGCCTGGAACTTGTTGTTGAGTCGATTGAATCTCTGTTGTTGTACCAAAGGAAATAGGTGACGGAGTGACCATTGCTGTATCGGACCGATTCGTCTTGGAAAAGTTCAAGGGAGGCGACGAAGCAGTAGTAGAACTATTGCTGCTAATCATTTGTTGAATGGGCGACTTGACATTCTCCACCATTTTCTGTAATTTAGCCTTGTGCTTTTGAAGTTCCCTTTGTCGTTCCCGAACGGCCGTGTTGCGTTTGACATTTCGTTGGGTCCGAACGGCTTGGGTCGTTTCATTCAGCTTCATGCAATCTCTGGATGTCACATCCGACAATCGTTTCTTGTAGGACTTTTGGTGTTGCATCAATTCCTTGTGCTTTTGCATAATGGCTTGTTTTCTAGACTGTTCCTTGTCGGACCGCAGAGATTGCACCACACCACTTAGCGACTTGGTCTCTCTTCCAGAAATATCGGACAATTGTTGCTTGGGCTTGACATTGTTGTCAGCAGTCAATGTTTTGCGCCGTTCCGCGGTGGCTTCCAATCGTAGTTTCGAGGCAGTTGTTAACGATGAGTGTCCTCGGCCCTTGACATTCTTGACGCGACTGTGGAATTCCATATTCTGCTTGCGAATCTTTTCCGTTCGTTCTTGATTGTCACTAATGCTCTTTTGGGCCAAATCTTTGCGCAAAGCTTCGACTTCGGCATCCAACGATTTGTTGGTACGACCACGCTTGATACCACGGGTCCGTTTCAAGAATTCCTTCTTGTGCTGTTCCATTTCCTCCTTTTTCTTTTGCAACGCCTCTTGTTGTTTCTTCTTTTGCACTTTGCGGCGTTCGTCATGATCAAACGAAAAGCGCTGAATGGTGGCCACGGGTGAGTTGTCTTGGTATTCCTCCGACTCATAGAATTGGGACATACGTTTGCGAAACTTGGCACCGTGTCTCTTTTGCTCTTGTTCTTCTTTTAATCTAGCATTGGCTCTCTTTTCTTGGAGTTCCGTACGTTTGGATTTGGTAGCCTTGTCTAGAGACTTTTGTTCCTTTCCCCTGACGCGGTTCAAGCGTTCCTTCATGGCCTTGCTGTGGGCCCGCAGTTCCAGTCGTTTGCGTTCGGCCTTTCGCCGTCGCTCATTCTCCAACTCTTGACGTCGTTGTACAATAGAATTGTCTAACGTCGTATTGGTGGGAGATTTGGTCGTCATGCGAGGAGTAGTACTGGTGCTGCTTGCTTGACGAGCTTGGGCTTGTCGGAGTTGTTCCAAACTCTTGCGACGTTCTTCCACCAAGTCTAGCCTTCGTTGCTCGACCGAGGTGTCGAGATGACTAGACAATTTCCCTTGCACTCGAGACAATCGTTTCTTCAAAAGAGCATTTTCCTTGGCCAATATCTGATTCTTGTGCTTTCGTTCCTCCATACTTTTGCGGCGTTCTTCTTTCAGTTCTTTGCGGCGTTGTTGGACGGTGTCGTCCAAATGCGTCGGTTGTTTCCATTGCACTTGGGCCAATCTGAGTTTCAGTCGGGCATTCTCTTTTGCTACCTGTTCCTCGGTTTGCTTCTTGACTTCCATGGCCTCGAGTCGTTCTTGTTCAAAGTCTGATAGTTTCTGTTCAACCGCTGGAGCCAGTTTCGGTTCCGGACCCCTCCATTGGACTTGGGCTAGCTTGATTTGGATCTTGGCATTTTCCTTGGCCAGAGCTTTTTGTCTTTCTTCTTGTTCTTGTAACGTTTGTTGCTGCAACTGCTCCCTAGCCTCTTCCATAGAAGTGTCCAAGGAAGTTGGCGTCTTTGCTTGGGCCATGTCAATCAACTGCTGATGCAGCAGCGCATTCTCCCGTTCAATCGCTTTGTTGACAGCCTCTTGTTCCGCTGCCGTTTGCAAAAAGAAGAGTGATTGATGCTTGGGGTCCATCAACTGATACTCCTGTGGATTGAAGGTATTGGTGTTTGTAAAAGTAGTAGTGTCATCATTGGTGATCCACGATGCAAGCGGACTCATCCTCTTGGTTTCCACAAAGAGTGATGATGGCCGGGTAGCAGTAGTAGTAGCAGTAGTACTAGTCGGATCCATGCTCAATGACAATGGTTTAATGTCCTGAAATGCTGACACTGTTGCTGTACCATGAACAGTATCATTGCCATTGTTCGCATCATCGGAAATAGCCATGTGTTCGTCGTCTTGATTATTTGTAATAGTACACGTAGCAGCATTATTGTTGCCGGTAGCAGCGGCCACCCAATCAAAGACGGTCGTCCCTGATAAATCCAGCGGCATGAACGGTGACGCTGGCCGTTGCTGGGATTGTGGTCCAAACGTGGCAGATGGAAGCTGTATCTGCATGGTTGTTTGTTGTTGTTGTTGCTGTTGTTGTTGCTGCTGCTGTTGTTCCTGTTGTGGTTGTGGTTGCTTCACTTGTAAATCTGTTTGCTGTTGTGGTTGTTGCTGCTGGTCATTGCTTGCTTGCGCAATCTGGGAATACGTCCTTTCCATCGTCTGTTTTGGGAGTCTTCCACGGAACGTGTTGATTCACGGTCAAACGTATGGCATATATCGCAGCTAGCTAGAGGTGCGGTTGGTGCATTGGAGAGTATATTATATTGTAACTATACGGGTATATTCGACAATTTGAATATGATATGCGACCGTGCGACCGTTTTGTTTTTTGCGGTGTGATGGCAATGATCTAGTCGATGTAGTCCAACGCCTACGTCTGTACCTTGTATTTTAAGCTCGCTCGTTAACTCATCGTTCTAATACGCTGAAGCTGCGCTATCATGTATCTAGTATGATCATCGAACTCATCGTTGAATGAGTCTTAAAGGACGAGGAAAGGGCATGGCTAAATAAAACTGTGATGTTCGTGTGAAGTCAAACCTGAGCAAATTGCAGAACCAAGAAAGTTCACTGATAGTACTATAAGAGCTCTGTTACTAGGGTCATCTGTTCCTCGCTGAAGGGTGCTTTAGCGACGTAGACATGCTTACAAATTGGCCACCCCTTCGAAAGTGGTGCAGGATTGTGAAATGACTGAGACGATGCGACCGGATTGATTCATTCGCGCGAATCAGAACCTCGCAATATTTGGTCATTGAGTTTTTCTCACCTGAAAACTGCGCTACTATGGTGTTTTGTTCATTGCGTATCAGTGTATCGCAGCATCTCTCTCTCTCTCTCTCTCAACAATAATATATACACACATATACGCATCAGCGACAATAATGAAGCGCCCGGTTGCTATTTCCGTTTTTTTGCTGGTATGTGTTCCCTTTCTGAATATACGAAAAAAATTAACACCTGCTCCCATCAGCGCCGCCACATTTCAGACGACGGCGACAGGAACCTCCAGTGCAGAGGAGTTACAAATGGAAGAGGAGGAGAGTAACGCAACTGTACCACCATTAGAAGATGAAGATGACGAAGAAGAAGAAGAAGTAAACACAGAACGTAGAACGGACGAAGTGACAACGACAACAGCAGAAGGTGCTGAACAAAATATAGCTGCTTTCAATAACGTGTCAGGAGGACCAACCGAACCACAAGAAACCACAGAGGAACCTGAAGGTGAAACCACTGGCAATATTAAAACTGCTAACGATACAGAAGAACCGGAAGCAACCACTGCGGCAGAAACAACAGCCGTTACAGAAGTGCCGCAGCCAACAGGTGGAGACATTTCAACTACGCCAGCAGTCTCACTTCAGCTTAATAACACTACTACAGACGATGACGACCCATATCCATTTCGAGATTTCATGTTTGTACATGTTGGAAAAGCAGGTGGCTCTTCACTCATGTTCATGTTCCGGGAAGCCACCAAAGCATGTCAAGGCATACTCAAGGCTTCCAGGTTTCGCACAAAGGCACAAATGATTCGGAACCACACTCTCAGCATGATGCCAATCAATAAACAATTGGAGGACATGACCGCAGCGGAACGAAAAATTGTACTCCAAGATCAAATGTGCCGGATCGCCTTTCCACCCAAAACGCGTACGCACATTCACTTTCGAAATATTTTTACGACTGTGAATAGCTACTCCAACTTTATTATAAATGTCCGCAACCCTGTGGATCGAATGGTCAGCTGGTATTACTATGAACGATACCGCGTCAAGGCAGTGGGATTCTTCAAACACAGCATACCTGGACAGCTGTATGCTATTCCATTCCATTACAAATGCTACAGTGGTGATATTGGTCCAATGATTCAAGAGGTTCTGATTGCCGACCCGCCCATGAATGGTACGGATCCCAAAAAGGAGGAATGCATTCAGCTCGCCAAAAAGTGTCTCCGCGGAGACGTACCATGCTATGCACACAACTTTTTCAACTATGAGACCTACTTGGAAGAACTCTTGCTCTGGAAAGGACTCGCCGATGCTGTGAACGTGACAAATGCCACCCATTTCAGCGATCCAACACCACGCGACGTTTCAATCAATTTGATTCGTACCAGAGATGTCTTGGGGGATCTGAACTCGACGATCAAGTTATGGAGTGGTCACCCTATGATGAATGAGACGGCTGGGCTATACACAGTCATGAATACCATCCAAGGACAAACTGGGAAACAGACCAACAAGACTTTATCAACAGAGGAACGCGGTACTCTCTGTAGATTCATTTGTGTCGAGCTAGTGGTATATAAGAAGATTCTCGGAGTGGCTGACAACTTGAAGACAGAGGATGTTCAGGAAGAATACGACGACCTTGATAAATCCTGTGGTTTCAACGTGGACGAAGTGTGTGGAACTAAGTTCACCTACCGAAATATCAAAGAGGTGAAAGGAAGAGTCAGGTACCGTTGAGAGGTTCAACCAGTAAGTCGTCATGATCCCTTTGACAATGCTATCATCACGTCTACAGTCTTCAAGGCTCGCAAGCCCTTTGATTACATTCAAGTGGACGACTTCAACGAACTTGGTCTTGACAGAGTGTACTACCTTCACGAGGATCTTTGCGGCGAAAGTGCTCGTTATTTGGTTGAATTTGGCACAACTGAGCAAGCTGCCGAAGCTGCTCATGGTTTGAAGGACGAGTTGGATCATCAGACAATCGTTTCTGCAGCTGTTTTGCGGACCTTTGGCAAGTCACAACTCATATCATTGGTATCAGCCAAATCCCCTGTCGATGTTGCGATTTAGACACAATGCATCCATCATACCGTAGATTTGGAAATAGCGTTCGAAGCCGTGCATAGATTTGGTCGCGTTGCTAATATCCCTAATACTAAATGTAAGGATGGTGCCGGTACTACCAGTATGGGACCCTTCAGATAATCTCACTCCTCTGATCGAAGTTACAGCATACGTTAACGCTTGTGATGATTCATGCATTCATTTAAATTTTTCTTTCTGCTCGTGATCGAACGATTTCCAAGGTAAAAAAGCACGCTTGTCGGATAATCCCAGCACAAAAGCACGTGGCGAAGTTCTATTCAGCCGATGAGAATTCGATTGTCTTCGTGTTTCGCAGTCGTAATCATGTTGGTCTCTCATTTTATTCTGTTCATGATTCATTCAATTATGGTACACGTACGTGTCTGCTCAGGTTAGCTACATCATCAGAAAAATTCTTGACAAAAAAGAAGAGTTTCGCGAAGTGAATTTCCCCGCGCGCTTCTCTCACAAAAAAATCGGCACAGCTCACAACTCGCACTCATACTGTAAGCTCAATAGTCACTTGCTACAGTAGGGCAAGAATGAACATTACAATGGGGCCCCAAAATCAGAGCAATGTCGAAAGGCATGAATCCAAAAAGAGTGAGGCCTTGTCTCTCTTTATGCGGAATCTTATAGCTAACGCTTCGAAGATCGAGGTTGTCAGCGATAACGCAAAGAAGGGAGCTTCCGATTGCAAGATCAAGCAACACTGTAATCGTTTGTCGATTCGTCGAATTCAGAGATGGAATGGCGGTTGTCGTGCAGGAGGTATTGCCACGAGTCCTGCTAGCAGCACCAGTAGGAGTAACACTGCTGCGAACGATCTTCCCCAGCGTCGCAAGTCAGTTGAACGTCGAGATTCCTCGTCTTCAGAATTCAGTTGGGGTACGTTGAATGACGACGACGACGATGATATTTGTTCGAATATTAGTGTGGACACGTTTGGTTCCTCCAGCAGCTTTTGCAGCCATGATTCTTTAAGCGCAGTTCTCCATCCCAGCTACGAACATGCGATAATTATGGTGAAGCAAAAGTACAGGAGTCCTAAGTCATGTTCACGTAAGGGATGAGAGACATCTTTTACGTACAGCATCTCAACTGCCGCATCCCTTTCGTCACGCTCACAAGATTGCCCATCAGCTCAACTCAACGGATCAGCTAGTGATGATTCCAGCCGATTGGCGCTCGAAGTTTGCGGCGAAATTCTGCGTTGTTGGAAGGCCATTCCAGTCAAGAACGCCAAACAGGTTGACCGTATGGTGGTCTGAAGAACGGACAGAGCCGCTATAATGCACCTTTCATAGGGCTGCCCAATGATATCATTGATACATAGTAGTGCATTGCTCTAGCATCGGTAAATCATAGAGCATGTCAACAAGTTATTCCAATCATCTATAGTGATAGTGTTTTTTACAGCGATGAAGTCAACCTAGTAGTAGGGTTGTGTCTTATCTTAAAGGATATATACGCCAGTGTACTGTAGCATCTCATCTCAAACCAGAAGGGGTTCAAATCAAAGTCTCTTTCAGTACCTCCTCATATTATATACTTTCACTTTGCTTGTGGCCATATACTAGTGGTTCTCAGACATATCTTGTGCGGAGACGTCTTGTGGGTTGAAGAGTGGAACGGGTGGTGCGAGGAACCCATGGGCAGATTGGCGTTGAATCTGCATTGGTGTGGAACTTTCCTAAGATCAAAAGAGTTTGTACTAATGTCGTGGCTGAGGTGCTGGTGCATAGCCAGGAGTACTAGTAGTAAGCTAGCAATGAAGAATATACCGGTAGCAAGCAGAACTGCATACGCCTCATGATTCGTTGGTCTTTTTGTGGCTGGGAACTATACTTTGATAGTTGCCGTCATTGCCATGACGGCAACTCATTAAATTGCCTTTTCGTAAGTTCACGACCAGCCGGGTCCGTATTGTGCCAGGTAGCGCAACCGGTACCCGTAGACTACTGCAAAATCAACTCGGGAAAGCTGACAAACTAAAGGAATACCGGTATACGGTACATTCGGAATCCTTCCTTTTTTGAATTTGACAAGTCTACCGGTATCTAATTTTATCCCCCACGAATGTATCCGAGTTTCCATTTGCAAGTCCACGACCTACCGTACCAGTAGCCAGATACTTTCATGATGGACCGGATAAAGAACTGACGGCTAAGGAGTCGCAGCTTCGTTTGAACTTAATGGAATCGAACAAATGGTAGGACAAGCCTTGAATGCAGATGCCCTATTGTGAACAGTGCACTTAACGATACGTCACCACAAAACTCTATTGTCTGACTGTAAGATTTAACAACAAGCCGATGGACTCGAGTGGCGACTGTGAGATTAAATAACACGTCGTAGGAAAACGCGAAGCTTTACTGTTCGATGGTTGAAGGCTTCGCACACACCTGGGAACATATTATGTACGTGTACGCATAGTTGTTTCTCATCACAAATCACAGCCGAGCACAAAAATTCTTCGACTCATTGGCAAATAGGTATAACCATGATTTTTAACAGTTCCAACAACGACAAGCTTGAAGAGGATAGCAGCAGCTACTCGAACACTAAAGATAACAGCTTGGTACTGTCACTTCTGACAAACCTTTTGCCGTCTTTGGATCATTCCTGTGCACGAACAAGTTCTTCCTTCCGACCTCCTCTGTCTTTTGAGGATCCATTCGATGATCCAGACATGGAACCTTTGCCTTTAAAGTCACAAGGTCTATCCACTCATACTACGCCCTACTTTGATCTCCGGAGCGAGCCAAATGAAACCAACCCTCGACAAGAAGGCAAAAGAACCTGCGAAAAAGACTTCTTCGCCCACAACGGGGATATTGGATTTTTACAGGTCAAACGGCAACGAACGAGTCAACTGCCAACCATACTTGACGAAGAAAGCGCAGCTCGCTTTCGCCCTTACCAAGAGAAGCAATGGAGGGATCAGTTTCAAAAGCTGATTCAATACAAGCTGAAGAATGGACACTGTTGCGTTCCTCACTCTTATTCGAAAGACCCAATCCTTGCTCGATGGGTCAAGCGACAACGGTACCAATACAAGAAGTTCAGCGATAACAATCCTACATCTACGATGACTACTCGTCGCATCCAAGAACTTGAATCTATTGGCTTTATATGGCAATCGCATGCCTCCGCGTGGCTAGAAAAGCTCAATGATCTCAAAGTCTTCAAGCAAAGAATGGGTCACTGCAACGTTCCATCTCACTATCCAGAGAATGCGTCACTCTCCACTTGGGTAAAGTGTCAACGTCGTCAATATAAGCTTTACACTTCTGGGGCCTCATCAAGTATGACATTGGAACGATACCATGTATTGCAATCCTTGAGCTTTGTGTTTGAACCGCAACTGTCTAAATAAATAATGAGAGGACATTTGCTGAACATGATGGAACTAGAGTTTAAAAAATAAATAGTATACTCTCATAAGTGAACTGCACACAAAAAAATATATATCTATGGTTTGTTCCATACAGATACAGTAGATGCTACTCCAGAGAATAGTATTCTTTCTTTCTGACCGGCATTGAATGGGTCAATGCCCGTCATGTTGATGTTGGGAATGCTATTTGTTCGAATATCAGTGTGAACACGTTTGGTTCTTCCCGCAGCTTTTGCAGCCAAGATTCTTTGAGCGTAGTTCCTATAGCTACGAGAATGCAATAATTATGGTGAAGCAAACGTACGGGAGTGCTACGTTATGTTCACGTAAGGGATGAGAGACATCTTTTACGTACAGCATCTCAACTGCTGCATCCCTTTCGTCATGCTCACTGGGATTGTCCATCAGCTGCTGTAAGCTCAGCTCAACTCAACAAATGGGTTAGTTAGTTATAATTCCAGCCGATTGGCGCTCGTCGAAGTTTGCGTCTAAATTCTGTCTTGTTGGAAGGCCGCATTCCAGTCGAGAACGCCCCACAAGTTGACGCCATGATCCTAAGAATGGACAAAGCGGCTGCAATACACCTTTTATAGGGCTGTCGAATGACATCATCGACATATAATAGTCCATTTCGCTATCATTCGTATTTCTTATGCAAGTCTCAGTTTATTCAATCACCATATGTGAAAGGACGAGGACGTCAACCAATCCGATCACTTTAGATTTTTTTCATATGCAACTGTTCCAGCTTCATACTATAAAGCAGGGTAATGTCTCATCTCAAAGTAGGTGCACCAGGGTGGCATCTTATCTCAAAGAACTATAGATGGCGTCCAAATTAAAGCCTGTTTTAGTACCTCAAATAGGATAATGATACGGGCCATTTTATGCTGGCCATAGTTGTAATTGTCAGACATGTCTTGTTTGGAGACATCTTTGTGGTCACACATGTCTTGTTTGGAGATGCCTTTGTGGATTGAACATTGGGAC
The DNA here is from genome assembly GCA_933822405.4 of Cylindrotheca closterium. NCBI lineage: Eukaryota > Bacillariophyta > Bacillariophyceae > Bacillariales > Bacillariaceae > Cylindrotheca > Cylindrotheca closterium. Next base: position 26,677 of record CAKOGP040000080.1, on the reverse strand, counting down.
GGATATTGTGAGGAAAGCATGGTATAAGATTGGTGTTGAATCGGCATTGGTGGTGTGGAACTTCCCCACGATCGTAGTGTGGAGGCTAGGGTGGGCTGGCTGGAGGTGTACCGGGTACTCCTAGTAAAAATGAAGAATGTACCGCTAGAACGAACTACCTACGCATGGTTCCTTGGCGTGTTGTGGTGTGTTGTGGCGTAATTTTGAGGCTGCAGTATTGAGGGCAACTCATCAAACTGCCTTTCCCAAATGTCCGAGGAAGAAAGAAGGGACAGCTAGTGATGATTATCTTATTTGGATGATGAAGTGCTGGAAGTTTCGTCGGAAATGTACGACCAGCCGGATCAGAACTTTACCTGGTAGCTACCGCTAGACAACTAACTGCAAAGTGACAAGCTGAAGGAATGAATGCATCCAGAATCAATCATCCGTCCTAGATATTTGACCAGTGCAAGTCCACGACCTAAACAGATATTTTCATTTTGATGATGATTCCTGGCGGCTAAGGAGTCGCGGTGTTGTTGTCGAACAAATAGTAGGCAGTAGGACAAGATTTGCATGCAAACGATACACTTAACGATACGTCACCACAAACGCGTATTCTCTGACTGTAAGATTTAATGACAAGCCGATGGCCTATCTTGTGCGGAGACGTCTTGTGGGTTGAAGAGTGGAACGGGTGGTGCGAGGAACCCATGGGCAGATTGGCGTTGAATCTGCATTGGTGTGGAACTTTCCTAAGATCAAAAGAGTTTGTACTAATGTCGTGGCTGAGGTGCTGGTGCATAGCCAGGAGTACTAGTAGTAAGCTAGCAATGAAGAATATACCGGTAGCAAGCAGAACTGCATACGCCTCATGATTCGTTGGTCTTTTTGTGGCTGGGAACTATACTTTGATAGTTGCCGTCATTGCCATGACGGCAACTCATTAAATTGCCTTTTCGTAAGTTCACGACCAGCCGGGTCCGTATTGTGCCAGGTAGCGCAACCGGTACCCGTAGACTACTGCAAAATCAACTCGGGAAAGCTGACAAACTAAAGGAATACCGGTATACGGTACATTCGGAATCCTTCCTTTTTTGAATTTGACAAGTCTACCGGTATCTAATTTTATCCCCCACGAATGTATCCGAGTTTCCATTTGCAAGTCCACGACCTACCGTACCAGTAGCCAGATACTTTCATGATGGACCGGATAAAGAACTGACGGCTAAGGAGTCGCAGCTTCGTTTGAACTTAATGGAATCGAACAAATGGTAGGACAAGCCTTGAATGCAGATGCCCTATTGTGAACAGTGCACTTAACGATACGTCACCACAAAACTCTATTGTCTGACTGTAAGATTTAACAACAAGCCGATGGACTCGAGTGGCGACTGTGAGATTAAATAACACGTCGTAGGAAAACGCGAAGCTTTACTGTTCGATGGTTGAAGGCTTCGCACACACCTGGGAACATATTATGTACGTGTACGCATAGTTGTTTCTCATCACAAATCACAGCCGAGCACAAAAATTCTTCGACTCATTGGCAAATAGGTATAACCATGATTTTTAACAGTTCCAACAACGACAAGCTTGAAGAGGATAGCAGCAGCTACTCGAACACTAAAGATAACAGCTTGGTACTGTCACTTCTGACAAACCTTTTGCCGTCTTTGGATCATTCCTGTGCACGAACAAGTTCTTCCTTCCGACCTCCTCTGTCTTTTGAGGATCCATTCGATGATCCAGACATGGAACCTTTGCCTTTAAAGTCACAAGGTCTATCCACTCATACTACGCCCTACTTTGATCTCCGGAGCGAGCCAAATGAAACCAACCCTCGACAAGAAGGCAAAAGAACCTGCGAAAAAGACTTCTTCGCCCACAACGGGGATATTGGATTTTTACAGGTCAAACGGCAACGAACGAGTCAACTGCCAACCATACTTGACGAAGAAAGCGCAGCTCGCTTTCGCCCTTACCAAGAGAAGCAATGGAGGGATCAGTTTCAAAAGCTGATTCAATACAAGCTGAAGAATGGACACTGTTGCGTTCCTCACTCTTATTCGAAAGACCCAATCCTTGCTCGATGGGTCAAGCGACAACGGTACCAATACAAGAAGTTCAGCGATAACAATCCTACATCTACGATGACTACTCGTCGCATCCAAGAACTTGAATCTATTGGCTTTATATGGCAATCGCATGCCTCCGCGTGGCTAGAAAAGCTCAATGATCTCAAAGTCTTCAAGCAAAGAATGGGTCACTGCAACGTTCCATCTCACTATCCAGAGAATGCGTCACTCTCCACTTGGGTAAAGTGTCAACGTCGTCAATATAAGCTTTACACTTCTGGGGCCTCATCAAGCATGACATTGGAACGATACCATGTATTGCAATCCTTGAGCTTTGTGTTTGAACCGCAACTGTCTAAATAAATAATGAGAGGACATATTTGCTGAACATGATGGAACTAGTTTTTAAAAAACAGTGTATACTCTTAATTTTTTGAAAAGTGCTATTTTGAAAAATAGATATATCTATGGTTTGTTCCATACAGATCGATGAATAGTATTCTTTCACTCTGACCACCAGCACTTGAATGGGCCCGTCATATTGAGGCTCCGTAAGAGCAAAAACAATCAAGCCTGTCTCAGTACTAGCTACTTGTTCGCATGCGTACCGTTATAATATATTATATATCATCGTCATTTTGTCATCGTCATCATCATTACCCATCATCACCATCATTATCATCATCGCAATCGACCGTTATACATTCATATTACTTGCAAGTGACAAAAGATGGCTGCGATATGGTTTGTAAAACTGCATGTGCAGACACTCATTGGGGCACTTGATGAAAAGCTGCAATAACAGCGACGACTTGCGAAAGCCAAACAATGCGTATAATGAAGGCTCTATCTAACCACATATGGAGTAGGCGCTCGTCAGTCGTAGTCAAGTTTATATTGCCGTGCGGTGTTTGTGGCGCAACAAGATTTGAAGCGATCCGCGAGTCTCATATATTCGATCAGCTGGTTGAATGGCGAGGGACTGGTTTGAACTCAGTACAACGTAGTATAATATCTATGTTGCAACATTTCATATGAAAACAACTGCGATTGCCATACTCGAAATGGGACAAAACGTTCAGAACTACTATATAATGGTCGCAAGTGCAACCCTAAAATGAAGGAAATAATGCATACGGAGGACGTTGCAATTGCTCGCAAAGCAGTCCATCCTCGCACAACCCACACGACGTTAATGCCAAAAAATAGAGCAGCGTGATACTCCCCAGTTGGCAATGCATTTAAGCGTTGGATTCAGAAATGTCTGGAGGTGGAATCTCTTTCACTTCGCCGCTGGCGACAACTTTACGGGATCGTCCACCAGATCTTGAGCCTCGAGAAGAAGAACCTTTTTTCCTATGGGATCGAGGAGACTTGGAGTCTCCGTGATGGGCACCAGGGGTGTTGGGGCCACTGCTGCGATGGCGACGAGCTTCTAACTTCTCGTCAGAGGAATGTCTACTTTTGCTTCTGCTGGCACTAGAACCCGATCCCCCATTGGATCTTTTGCTTGATTCTTTGCCAGACTTCCGAGCCGCTTTGGAATCATTATATCCACCATCAGCATCTCGATTACCATTATCTGAAGAAAAGGCCCCAGGACGGGAATCCTTGTTGCGAGAGCGGGACTTTTTGTCGCCGCTTCTTCTGGATCCGCCGGCAGCATTCTGTCGAGCAGCAGATCCTACTTTATCTCGGCGAGCTGCCTCTTTTGCTTTCAAACTTTCTTCAGTTCCTCCCGATGCAGGTGCAGCCAAGGGAGTCTCTAAATCATCAGGCACAACTGCCGAAGCCATGGGAACGTTGTCACTTGACACAGATTGCGTTGGAGAATCGTTTGGAGAAATCATTGGAGCGGAATTGAATCGATTCACAGGCTTTTCTGCGGCTGTCAAAAAGTAACCATTTGCATTCGCTGTTGGCTCGTTGGGAAAATCAATAATTTCGATCTGTTCACGAGGGCTTCCTTTGAATTTGGTTGTTTTCTTCACCTTGATGGATCCATCTCCACGTTCCTTGACTTCGACGGAAGTTTTTTCGATGTCACGTTTTCGCTTTCGACCATATAGACATGTAAGTAGCAACAGCAGAGCAGCAGCGCCTCCAGCAATACCATAGATCATCGAATTGCCCATACTGGCTGCTTCCGGGGCCACGATGATTTCGATTGCAGTTGGCAAGATAGATGGCGTTTGCGACGGTGCTTGCGTCTGATTAACCGTGGGGGAACTGGAAGGACTCTGAGAGGGCTTGAAAGTTGGCATCGCCGACGGAGTCTCCGTAGGAGATGATGAAGGAAGAGGTGATGGCGTTTGTGTGGGTGGAGTGGTCGGTCCTGGAGATGGTTTTGGAGTTGGAGATGCAGTTGGTGTGGAAGAGTCCGACCGAGTAGGCGACAGACTAGGACCTGGCGTCGGTTCTGAGCTGGGGGAAGCTGTTGGCCCCGGCGTCGGTAAATTTGTTGGTCCTGGCGTTGGTGGAGGAGTCGGTGGAGTTGTAGGCCCTAGTGATGGTTTTGGTGTTGGCTGTGAAGTTGGTGTCTGGGAAGGGCTGGCACTTGGTTCAGCCGAAGGGAGAGTCGATGGCTGTGAACTTGGAATCTGCGAAGGGTTCGTGCTTGGCTCAGCTGAGGGAGGAGCTGTTGGTGGCGGTGTCGGAGGTGGCGTGGGGCAAATGCGGCAATTGGAGTTACAGTCGGAATCACAACTTTCATCACAGCTGGAATCGCAGCCGGAATTGCACTTGCTAAAGAGAAGTTATATGGGGTTAACGTGAGATACAATTCAAAGAATACTGTTTCTTTTCATTGTGCGACATATAGACAAACCTGTTAAAAGCGCCGTCACAGCTTGAATTGCAGCTTTCGTTACAGTCCGCATTGCAATTCGCATCACAGCTTCCAAAACACTCACGCCCTCCTTGGAAAGAGTTGCAGATCTGTGGAACACAAATATTGCAGTCTCCATCACATCCCATATTGCAACTACCGTCACAGGAACTATGAAGGCGTTAGAAAAGGTGAGTTAGATACACCGCCAATGTATCGACCGAAGCAATGAATTACCTTGTCCCAAAATTGCTGTTACAATCCGAATTGCAAGCCTCGTCGCAGCTCGTATTGCAACTCGATCCTCCTTCCTCGTAGTTACATGTAAGCCTTCTCCTCTCGTTGTTGTGATCAATCAATCGAGGAGATAGGCAGGTGTCCATGTCGCTCAATGAGCAAGTGTTGTCTGCAAATCCAAACGTTAGATGTGCAGACAAACCATCGGAAGTGGCTCTAGCAGAATGGACGACTTGTTTGGGAAGGTAGAGGGCGTCACCGGGATAGAGCGTAGTTCGCTCGCAGTATAGTCTGTCCATTTCAGCTGGAGTGTAGGTTGTACACTTATCGAGCTTTCCTCTGAGGTTCTTGTCCAATAATCTTGAAGCTTCATTGTCACACAGAATCCATTCTTTCGCTCCAGAGAGCTGAAGAACAAAGATGTCTGTGGTATCAGTGTGGTTCGCTAGTGCTGAGGATTCGGGTCTTGATAGGTACAGGTGGACGGTACCGCCATCTTCCATGACTCGGTTCTCTACCGCTTCGTTGACTTTCCATTTGGCATATTCGTAGACGCTTTGTTTCATTTCTTGGATTCGCAAGATGCCGCTGACTTTACCTGCAGCTTCAGGTTCTTCGTTGGTGATATCGCGAAATGCTTGGATTTTGTCCCAGTTATTGGAAAAATCAATGGACTTTCCTGCATCGCCATTGATGGTCAAGAGCTTCTTGCTTATCGCATCTTGAGGATGCGGGATCATGTCATCCCTCATCGCTTCGAAGACACCTCGAGCAATTCCTTCCGGCACATAACTGCGCTCAACGCGTAGCTTGTTTTGCATGATGAGAGAGGCATGGGCGCAATGGATAGCAAGCATCAAATTCCATGAAAGCAGAAAGAGATAGTACATGATCTTGTTCAATATCCTGCTGCTTCGCGTGAGTGACGAAATTTGTGAAGAGAAGAATCATCGTCGGCTTTTGGAAACTGAGAATAGTACGAATGTAATGCGATGACCTATGTAGTGTACCGGAAGCTACGAGGTTTTACAGCAATGGAGAAAAGGATATCTAATTCGGTGGTCTGAGCCACGAACTGCCACGCGCTGAGCCACAGAGAATAACAAATGTTCTCGTGCAAATAACGCAAAGATATATTCTGCTCGGTTGCAAAATTGTGAATATTTATTATGTGAAATTCTTTGTCGATCTTGATCTGTTTGGCTCAGAACATCTCATTCCTTTTTATTGCTTGAATGTTTTCCCTATCTCTGGATCGGATGCTCGGCACTGAGACTTCGATTACCTTTATGGTCCATACCACTATTGTTCTTATGACTTTTAAGATTCCTGATGTATTACAAACATTTTTTTGCAAGCAGACTAAGAAGTCAAACAATCATCTCAAAGTTGGGGTGGAGGCAACATACCTTTTTACGCAATCTTGGTGATTCAAACATTTTTAATATGTTCCCTGTGCATTGTTCCATAGGTACAGGTATGGCAAACAAAAAAGTTTGTTCGAAGTGCCATTGCTCACTCTATCGTGTCACCCATGGCAGTCTTCACTATTAAATGTTCATCGTAAAAATACTGTTGGGAGTAATGGGACGCCGTTAACCTTCGCCGGTCAATCTCACATATGCTGAAGCTCCAGGTCAAGGCTCCTACATTAATCAAACAGGTCGGTTGTGGCATGCTGGTATTGATTGTTGGTGAGAAAAAGCATTGCTGAAGACACTACAGTACACAATAGAGGCATTATGCAAAGAGAAATATATTGACAATAGAATACAATACTATTTTTTTTTAAACAGAGGACGAGACTCAGTACTGCTCGGTCAACATTGCCAATCGGTTGTTCTTTCCCAAGACCTTTTGGACAGCCTTCGTACCCAGTTGATCCGATGCCAAGGTTGGAAATCCATCGCCATCCACCTTGTTGTCTAGTGTCTTCCAGGCACGCTGACGCCAGGCTTGACGAAGTTGTTGGTTGCGAGTGATTTCCTTTTCCGGGACTGACTCGTTGCTTTGGACATCTTCTTCTTCCACGACACGAGACTTGGCTTGCAAGGGGTATCGGCGTGGCGGTTCCATGTCCGGCCAGGCAGTCGACGAGTTGGTCTCTTGGGATGTGCTGCGGCCAAATTGGTTGAGAGACTGCAAGTATTCTTGATTGCGGCGATCCAATTCTCTTTGCTTGCGGTCCGCCAAGCAACGGTGAGAAGGTGGTCTTCGAATGACAGCACCAAACCCATCATTGAATTCTGGCTGAGTTTCCTTGGCGGATGATGGTGACGAGGACAATACAACCTTGAGCTCTTCAAATTTGCTCACCAACTCCTTGGCATCGACTTTCTTTTGTTCTTCTCGGAAATCATTCAAATTTGTTTCGGATCCGGGAAACCCCAATTCTTGTTCGACGCGCTTGGAAGCTTCTTCTTTTTGCTTCTGAAAGGCTTCTCGCTTGGCAGCCAACTCTCGCCGTTTCAGTTCAATCTTGGAAAGCGGCTTTTCAACGTTGACTGGCGCTGGCACTTGCTTGGAAGGAGACGTCTTCACATTCCAGCTTTCTCGCTTTTGATGCCGCGCTTCTTGGGCTTTCTTGGCGAGTTGCTCTTGTTCCTTTTGCTCCCAAAAATTCATGACTCGTGATGGGGACTTCTTATTCTCGGGCGTTACGATAGGAGCCTTTTGGGATGGCGAAGCATCAAAGCCGGTTGCAATGGTGGGAGAAGGGGCAATGGTATCCTTTTCGGGAGTGACCATATTCATTTCATCTGTCGTCGGAGCAGTACAAGTTTGAGTCGAAAACGAAACATTTGGATTTTCACTGGACACACTCATGGCTTCCTTCGTGACCACAGAAGCTTCTTCGGGTACGACGGAAACCGAGGGACTGCGACGACCATCTCTCAATAGACTGTTGCGGCGATGACGTTCGGACAATTCACGTTGCTTCTTGACCAACTGCGACACTCGATTCTTGGGTGGAGGCTTGTCCAATAACAAGTCGCGACGATTGTCATCTGCTTCCGAGCTGGTGGTAGTAGAAGCAGTAGTCGTAGTTGTGACCGATCCACCCTTTTTCTTGGTCCAAACCTTCGCTGGCATTCGATCCACTGGTGTGACACCGGGAGCATACTCGACCACTCGCTTCTTGCTGCTGCCACCAGTACTGTTGCTACCAACACTTGCTTCTCCCAATCCTCCCGGAGGAGATGCAATAGTGAGTTTCTTGACCTTGTTCTTCTTTTGCTTGAGTCGTTGTTCTTCTTCCAATTGTTCCAGTGGAACCTTGGCAGCATTCCACATCCATTCTAGTTCCTTCCGCTTGGCGGCCAATCGGGCCGATTCTCCACGTTTCTTGCCTCCTTGCAAATCCTTCATAGATGGTGGCATGATTGGTGTTCGACTGGAACCCTTGCTTGGCAAGGAGATGGAAGTTGATTTCTTGCTGGCATTGGTTTGGGCAGATTTGGCGGTTTGGGTCGTTTGGGTAGTCTCCATGGTTTTGGTAGACGTTGGTGTCAGAACCGAAATGTCATCCATGTTGGAAAAGGATTGGGACCCAAGCGTCAATTCATTCTGTTGCAACATGGATGGAGGCGAGTCTTGACTGGACGACTTGGAATCATCCTTACTCGCTTTGGACTTGGCATCACCATCGCCCTCTTCCTTCTTGCTGTTGGAAGAAGACTCTTGTTCTTGTCCAGGTATTATTAAGTTGGTACTGGATCCTCCAAGAGCTGCCAATCGAGACGCCTTGAATTCTTCTCGCATCCGCCTTTGTTCGATCAATTGCTTTTCTCGTTTTTCATCTACTGCAGGACTTGCAGGGCGCCTTTCCACCTTGCATTGAATTGGTTTCAAGCGTGGATTGGGTTCCAAAGATGCTTGATCCTCCGAATCAAACGAAGAAGTAATTTGTTGCTTGTGTTCTTCCCGAGTCTTGGCGGGTGGTGCCGTTTCCGAATCCAACGAGGGGGGCAGACGTGGGACTCCATCCTGAGCAGATGCAAACTTGACCACGGGCCGTTTGGCTTCCGTTGACTTGGAGGAGGAAGATCCATTGGACTTGAGACTGGATGACGAATCCAAATTACTGTTGTTGGCAGTAGTTCTTGTTGTAGTTGGAACCAGTGGCAACGAGTTGGAAGCCTGAATGGTTTCATCCAATTGCTTCTTGAGGAGTTCTTCTTCTCGTTGGATTTCCGCTTGTCTCTTTTTGAAAGCCTCTAGCCATTCTTGTTCCTTTTCTTGCACCGACAGTCGTTTCGAGGCAATCTCTTGTTGAATCTGCAATCGCTTTTCTTTGCGTTCTTGAGCCGATGGAGACAGTGCCAATCGTTTGTGAATGGCGCCTTGCAAGAGTTCCAATTCATGTTCCTTTTGATTCACTTCCACATGCTGTTCGTGCTGCAAGACAAGAGTTTGATGATCATGTTCCGATCCATCGGTTGGAATGGCAGAAAGGTTCAAATTCATGGAATGGTCGCCAGAAGACGGACCAAACATTTTCAATCGTTGCTGCAATAATTCGTCCTGTTCTTGCTTTTTGATAAGGAGCGCAGCAGCCTCCAATTCATGCTTCGCTTGAAGTTGCTTCCGTTCCGCTTGTACCTTGTCATCCATTTTTTTCCAGTGTTGGGAAGGCATGTGATGAGGATCCGCTGTTGATGGTGGTAGTAACGATGAATGTTGCTTCGACTGTAGTGACGAGCCATCGCCAACTTTTTGTTGCTGTTGCTGTTCTTTTTCTGCTTTTGCTTGATCAAATGGAATGGATCGCACCGAAGATTCATCCTGGCTCCTATTGATTGCAGTAGTAGCAATAGTAGTAGTAGTAGCAGCAGTAGTAGCAGCATTGCTGGGTGATCGTACCGATCGACTTTCAATGCTCTGCGATCGACTTCCAATGCTTTTGCTTCCAAGGCTTCGACTGGCAATGCTTTCATCCGTAGCCTTGGCCCAAGCTTGTTCCCGTTTGGTTGGATCATGAATCCAATCAAAGGCTCGTTGGGCTTCATCATCATCACTACTACTTTCCGTACCGTCTTCGTTCTTGTTGTCATTCTCTGTTTCCTCTAGAGCGTTGTTCTGTGGTAGTTTTTGTGCTTCTTGCTGATGTGGCAACACTGATGATGATGATGTTTGTGGCCATTCTGTGGTGGATCCCCCGTCCACATTTCCTTGTTGAGATGGCATTGTTGTTTGTGGCCATTCCGTGGCCCCCCCGTCCACGTTTTCATATTCTAGATATTGTTGTTGTTGTTGTTGCTGGTGTTGTTGCTGTTGACTAGCATGTATTTGCCGCCGCAACGTATTGTGAATCACTTCGGTATGCGCCTGCGAAACGGTGGTGCGTCTGCCACTGCTCACGGCACTCAAGGCCTTGGAGGACGACAGTTCGAGAGCATCATGATAGTGTTGCCGTTGTTGTTCAATGGCAATGCGTTCTTGTTCCATCCGTAATCGTCGTTGCCTCGCAATGGTCGATTCGAATTCCATGCCGGCATTGTCAAGTTCCACTTGAGTGTAGGGCTGCTGCTGCTTCTGCTGTTGTTGTTGCTGCTGCTTCTGAGCTTCTTGTTGCTCCATTTTTTGTTGCTTCTTGGCTTCCCTCCAACGTTTGCCCCGTTCCAAGGAATCCAACGACTCGTCATCGGTATCACCACGGGTTCTACTGCTTTGGCTCCGACGACGCCGTTCATGGTCTCGAGACAAAAACTGATCATCGTAGGAATCATAGGTAGCATCGTCAAAACTATACGAATCATCCGTGGCGGAACCATCCGAATAGGTTCCAAAGGTATCATCATCGTCGGCATAATTCTTGTTGGCATAGTATTCCGCATCTCGTGGACGGCTCGTACGACTCCGGCCTCGTCTGCCACTACTGGAACGACGATCTTTGCTCCTTCGTTTGCCACTGCAAAAATGAGAATGATGATGATCGTCACTCTCGTACATGCTGGCATGGCAATGTTCACCCCACCAATCACCGACACTCACACAGACTCCATCAAAGTACCCAATGAATTTGGCGGTGGATTGACCAATCGTTGAACTAACCTTTCGCAATGGCGAATGATTACTACTACTAGCAGTAGTAGTAGTAGTACTACCGCTAGGTTGCTTTTGCAAACGTTCGTGTTGGGGTAACGAAGTGGATCTCCTTTGCCGCTTGTTGCTGGATGCAATAGTAGGCTTGTTGATGCTTCGTGTTTGAGACTTTGATTGTTGCGGTTGCTGCGATTGCTGCTTTGATTGCTGCTTTGATTGCTGCTGTGTTTGCTGCTGCTCTACAGTATTATTCTTTTTGGGAGAGGAGTTGCCCCGATGACTGCCAATCACTTCGTTGGGATCCACAATGGAAGAATTGCCACCCTTGGTCTTTTGAGTGTGTTGTGTGGATTGGGATTCATTGTCGCCTCGGAAATGGTTGGGATGAACGCCCAGGTAATCTCGAAACATGTTTTCCGCAGTATATTCACGCGTAAAGTCCATTTGCGAATGAGACTTTTCGGAGGCTGAGTGTGATGATTGATGAAGTGTTCGCTTGCTTTTCACTTCTCACACAAAGTGCTAATATTTTGAATTGGATTGAATTGAATTGGATTGGAGGCCTCTGGTGAAGAAAAACAGGACCCAATTTCTTAGTTGCTTGGCAGGTATTGGCAGTAGTTGGATGGAACGACAAGCTTGCTTACGTCAACCAAAGCTTGCTTTCCTTTCCCTCTCGGCTGCAGGCAGCAAGTCGGGTCACATCCGGTGGTTCTTCCTCTTTTTGGTTTTTTCGTTCCCAAGAATCAAACGGATCGTCTCGGCATACCACGTAGAAAACCCTACCAATGACTGCCTGCCAGCCCCACTTTTTGAACGACCAATTTCATGGGGATTCTTGCAGATTCAAATTTTCGGCGAATAACTACGACTTCCGTTCCGGGGACGAACGGAAAAGGGTTCCGTTGGAGGGACAGACTTCTGTTGGACGCACTGTTCACGTCGGTCGAAGCACAGGCCTGGAAATCTTAAATCGATCGAATGAATCAATCAATCAATCGAAAATGCGAATCGTATCCGTCCGCAGGTATATATCATCAACAACCAAAAAGAATTCGTATCTCATATATATTTACGCCGTCGTATCCATTTCAAAGAGTCGTATCTCTCATTTCCGAACGAACGTACAGCGTACCTATTATAATACTGTACATCACACAGCGTTTTGTCGTCATACCTACACAAAAACAGTCATACTGTACAAACAAGCACACTTTCTTGATGACGATCCCCACGAAGAATATCATCATGATGGCCACTTCGCCCACCAGCAATAACACTGCTACTACTTCTTCTTCTTCGCCCAACAGCAACAGCAACAGCAACAAGAATGCCATTTCGTTGACCCTCAAAGATCCTCAAACGGGATTGCATCCAATGTCCTATTATGGATATTGCATGGCCGGTGGATTTGCCGCCTGTGGTTTTACGCATGCCTCTGTCGTGACGTTGGATGTTGCCAAGGTCCGGACCCAAGCGTATGGCAAGTCAGGACAATGGCCGAATGGACTGTTGGCGTCCATTCGTCAAACCTATGCCGGAGAAGGCATGGCAGGATTGACCAGGGGATGGCATCCGACCTTCTGGGGATATGGCTTTCAAGGTTTGTTCAAATTTGGACTCAATGAATTCTTCAAGGATTATTATACGACCCTGGTGGGAGAAGAAGCGGTGGAATCTTCCACCTTGACCAGAATGACTCTGTGGGCGGCAGCGTCCGGATCGGCCGAAGTCTTTGCCGACGTCGCCCTGTGTCCTTTTGAAATGACCAAGGTCAAGATGCAAGTCACCTTGCCAGGACAAGCCGATGGATTTCCAAAGAAAATGATTCCCGCCATGAAGGAAATGTCGGCACGAAAAGCGGATACCAAATTCCCGTTGGGTTCCTTGTACCCATTGTGGGGTCGACAAGTGCCCTATACCATGATCAAATTTGTGGGCTTTTATCAGACCCAAGAATTTGTTTACCAACAAATCGAAGCAATCTATGGAAAACAAAAGAATGATTTTAGCAAAACATCCCAACTGGGAATTACCTTTGCCTGTGGTTACTGGGCGGGTATCTTTTGTGCGATTGCCACACAACCCATGGACAATCTTGTCTCCATGAAGGGAATTCCTGAAAATCAAAACAAGTCCTGGGGGAAAATGGCCACGGAAATGGGAACCCGTGATTTGTTTCTCAAGGGACTGTCGACGAGAGTCATTATGATTGGAACTTTGACTGGATTGCAATGGTACATTTACGGAAGCTTCAAATCAATGGTCGGTCTGGGAACTTCTTAAAAAAGCAAAAAAAGTGTAATGATGATGGTGGTGGCTGGTGGTATAATAGGCCCTAGTTGTAGGAACTATGTTTTTGATGTACATTCTTGTATGTGTCGTTAGCATTATCGAAACCTTCATTATTGGATTGTAATCATAGTCCTAATGGTACTACTACATCTTCGAAATAGCCCTACCTCAAATCGGTGGCTGGCCGTGGTGAATCATTGATGCGATAGTATATGGTGTTTCATGCTTTTATACCGTAATATATATGATAAGACTATCATATTTGATATTTTACAGTAGAATAGAACAAATAGTTCTAAATTTTATAGGTGGTTCATCAATGGAAACTATAGAAATCACCTGTATTTTTTATCCATCAATACCAATAATGAGAGGCAATGGCTTCCTTTCGTCACGCCAGAAAACTTGGCATCACGGTTCGGGTTATTCGTAGTTAAATCGTGGGGAATTTCTGTTGGTCCAATTTCGCGACCATCAATCGAATGAGGTTTTCCTTTTGTGATGTTTTCAACGCAGAGATTCTGACACGATATATTCTTTCGCGAACTCAATTGACACAAAATTGTCAAGGATATAAATATATACAATGACATGGCGTCAACGATTTTCTTACTATCCTTTTTTATTCCGCCCACAAAATCAAATCACAAGCCAAAAAACACAAAAACAAAACCAATTTTTAATCAAGAGGATCCAACACGCCTCTAGCCAGTCGACTCTATTATGAAACGCATATTCCTACTACTATTGCTACGGATACCTCGTGACGCCGAGTCGGCCCACGCCGCACAAACTCAAGCAGCATTTCTTTCCTTTCTTAGAAGACATCATCAAGAACATTCGGAGCAAACAAACTCGGAAGAAATCACACCCAACTTGCTGGTGGTAGAAGAACAAACACAGGCAACTGTTCGAACACAAGGGCGAATAGCAGTCAAGGCACCCCCGCCAGAACAACCCTGGTCCTTTGATCAAATCAACGAAACGGCCAATGTTTGGGCACTATCTCCCGATGAGACAATGAAGCTATCCATGCTACAAGAACGGCTTCAGAACCTTCCTCACCCCAAAAACAATCCACATGATGTCGCCCGCTTTCTCAAAGAATACAGCGGTGACGTCGAACAATGCGAGTCCCAGTTCCGTCAAATGATTGAATGGAGACAAAACACCAACGCCGATTCCTTTTTGGAGAATTATCAGCCGCCAAAAGACTTTGCCAAATTTCCAGCAGGCATTCTCAAGGGTCGCGATTGGGATGGAGATCCTGTTCATGTGGAACGAACTGGAGCTGCCGATGGACTTGGTCTATTGCGGAAATATGGAAGAGAGGAAATGGTCAAGCATGGCATCTGGCTTCGAGAAATCCAATCGCGAGGAGAATGGCTCGAAGAGTACGAACGTGAAGAAGGACATAAGATGAAGAGCTTTACAGTGATTATGGATTTCAAGGACCTCAATCGCCGGCATCTTACACCTTCTTTGATGTCAGCAGGCCAGGAGATTTCCAAGTTAGTCACGGACAACTATCCAGGATATGCCAAGCGCTTCCTAGTCATTCGAACACCCGGCATCTTTCACTTCGCATGGAACGCCTTCAAACCATTCATTGACGAGAGTACAAGGAAAAAAATTGTATTTCTGAAGGACAAAGATTACTATGAAGACCTCAAACAATACCTCGACCCTAGCATTCTCCCGATCGAAATATGCCCGGAAGGATCGGGACAGGCCATTGATGAAATTTCCCCAGCATGGGAGGGCGGTTTGATTGGCAACGCAAAGTAAACACACCGAACTATATATAGTAGATTCGAACTCAAGAGAGTAGCGATTCGATTTCGATGAAACTCATCTCTGAGGAATCGTTATCGGAAAAAATGTCTAGGACAGTGGTTCACTAGGATTACATCACAACTCAATAAAATATGCATATTGCTTAGTAGAACACTTCCATTAGTCTCTTGCGATTCGGGCACTTCGTGGGCGGCGCATCTCAGCGACACGTGTAGCACACCTGCTGCTTCCAACCATTCGACCATCCCATACAAAACCAAGATCGTCCAACGCTCGAATGCGCTCTTTTGTTAGGTTGGAGTTCTTGCCTTGCCCGTAGAGCCTGTATTGTCGCCTTTGACACTTGACCCAAGTTGACAATTGCTTGTTCTCAGAATGGGTTGATGGAACATTGCAGTCGCCATTTGCGAGTCGATAGGCTTTGAGGTCATTCAATCGCTCTTCCCATAGAGCGGAATGGGAGTCCCAGACAAATCCAATTCTTTCCAAGGCTTGGAGGCGAGGTGTAACTAAAGTTGACTGCTGTCCAGCCTGGCGTAGCTTGTATTGGTACCTTTGACGTTTCACCTGAAGCAAAAGGGGAGTCGGTTAGTATGATCATTCAGATTTCATACCATTTTACAGTATCGATCCGGAACAAAGATTATCATTAACTTACCCATCGTCCAAGCACTGGATTTGGTGGATATGCGTTGGGGACGCAACAGTGTCCATGTTTCGCCTTGTATTCGAGCAGACCTTGGTACTGTTCTTGCCATTGCTGTCCTTGGTAATTCCGGATTTTCGGAAGGTCTTCAACAGAATGGGATAAACGACTTCGCTTGGGAGCTCTTGCCGTGCTCGGCACATGGGTAAAAGCGGGTTCTTTCAAAACCCTTTTCTTGGCCTGGCGAGATTCTGGCTCATCGGATGGAATGGGTAAGAGTGGTGGCTCTGGAATCGTTGGTGGACGCATGACATAATCAAGAAACATTTTCAAATCATAAGATCCACTCTCCTTTGTGCTAGGACGAGAGATCGGATAAGGTTCGAAGACATCGCCTGCTTTTCCGACGGAATCATCAAAATTGTAGGTAGATGATCTAACAGTTTCAGGTGCCCACCGCTTATCTGTCGACTTCTCCAGACCCAACAGAAGAGAATCGGCTTCATCCAATTGTTGGCAGTCCGTATGATACTGCTTGGAAGCACCAGAAGGAACGAGTGCTGGTTCGTACTGAACATTGATCATGTGGCGTCTGTCTTGAGAGTAGGTCTTGATGTCCATGATGTAATTTTGTGAAAAATGAGATGTGTATGGATCAGTGCTATACTGCCAGAAAGATTCTTCTGATCAGAAGCTGACACTAATCGAACTTCGCTGATGTAATCCATCCCGACGATCGTCAGTTATTCTGATCGAAAGAATGCATGTATTCAAATAAAAGGCACTTTTTCCAATTAGACGCCGCAAGTTGTGACAGTCAGCAATTTTTCCAGATAGTGAAAAATTACCTTTCAGGCTTGGTTTTAGGCATGGCACATTCTTGATACGAATTGAGCGCATGCTTTGCCTTCGTATCAAGGATTCCACATCGTGCAGAGTACTAGTACCGTGGTAGGTTTAATCGTGCTTGAGTACATGCTGTAGACTATACTTGGTCTGATAGTGTCTGATGGTGCCTACAGTCACCTACTTTTGGTCTGATGTAATCCACTGCGATGATTCTGTCAGTTGTAAAAGTATTCTGATCGAAACAAAGTTATGATATAAAAGAGACCGCACAAACGCTCATGTTGTCGTATTTGGTTTGATGGTGGCGGCAAGGTGTCTTTCCGAGGAATGACATCATTCTCGCCATGAAGACGTTGGAACTGCAGATCTGACGAAGTCCACGTCACACCAATTACATCGTTACAGATGTCATATCTCTATTCGTCTGCCAATGCATTCTATTGATGAGTGTGTAAGCTTGAGTCTTCTACCAACGACATGTTATAGATGTTAGGTTTAGATGTAATTTTAAAATAGATGTTTTAAGTTTAGATGTAATTTTAATGGATGTTAGGTTTAGTATACAACCTCATGCTGACACTTTTGGTGATTACCTTAGGCACTGATGAGGAACAAATAAAATAGTATAGATCCAAGACGAGGAGAGCGAGCTTTGTGGAAATGAAACTAGCCAATATATGTGCATGATTGCTCGTCGACTTCAAATAAAAAACTACCGAATTAGACCTCAGCGGCGAATCTTCTTGAAAGTCGGCTGCTTCGTGGCTGGCTCTTCTCGACGACACGCTTGCACCTATTTCCAACCATTCGACCATCCCAAACAAATCCAAGGTCGTCCAGCGCTCCAATGCGCTCTTCGGTGAGGTTAGAGTTCTTTCCTTGTCCAAAAAGCCTGTATTGTCGGCGTTGACACTTGACCCAAGTTGACAATTGTTTACTCTTGGGATAGTTCGATGGAACGTTGCAGTTACCGTGAGCAATTCGATAGGCTTTGAGTTCATTCAGTCTCTCTTCCCAAAGAGCGGAATGAGAGTCCCAGACAAATCCGACACTTTCCAAGGCTTGGACTCGAGGAGTAACTAAAGTGGATTGCTGCCCAGTCTGCCTTAGCTTGTATTGGTATCTTTGGCGCTTCACCTGAAAGGAGAAGAGTTGGTTAGTACAATGTCATCAGTCAATTCAGTCCTCAACATTCCAAAGGTGAGTAGTGTTACTTACCCATCGTCCAAGTACTGGATTTGGTGGATATGCGTTGGGGACGCAACAGTGTCCATGTTTCGCCTTGTATTGGAGCAGGCCTTGGTACTGTTCTTGCCATTGCTGCTCTTGATAATTCCGGAATTTGGGAAGTGGCTCTTCCTCTTGGGAGCTCTCGTCGTCCTCGACGACATTAAAGATCCTACTTCTCTTTGAAGGTGGTGCTGCCGTGTTGATAGAAGCGTGTTCTTCGAGAAACCTTTTCTTGTCGTTTTGTCGATGAGGTCCTGGCTCATTCGATGGACAAGTTTGGTCGAAAGGTCGTGGTTCTGGAAGTGTTGGACGCATGACATTGTCCATGAACATATTCAGATCATGAGAAGACACAGACGTCTCTCTAGGGGTGGGACGAGCGATTGAGTAGGGTTCGAAGACATCGCCTGCTTTATTGACACAACCATCAAGATTGTAGTACATGGATGATCCAACAGTATCAGGTGCCCAAAGCTCCTTCTCAGACATCATGGATTTCTCCAGACCCAATAACAGAGAATCGGCTGCATCCAATTGTTGGCAGCTTGAGGCATCATAGGGTACGACTGGCATGTTATACTCATCGGCCAAGTGGCGTTTGTCTTGAAACTCGGAACTGATGTTCATTATGGAAATGTTTTGAAAAATGAGACAAGACCGTCAGTACCAAATCTTTATCTCTTTTCGATCAGAATGTTCTACAACTGTACGTCAGTTCTTCTGATCGAAACAATGCCCAGGGAATAATTTAATAAATGTGGACGCACTAAAATTTGGGACCTGGTACACCGGTCACGTAGAACCGTAGAATGTTTGTTTGTTCTGGGTATGACATCATCTCTGTTTTGATGACTACGAATTTCCGCGTATGTTTTCCCGTCCTGTGCGACGACGTTTCATGTAGATGGGGACTGCGTAGATGGCGTAACGAGTATCTTGGTAGCTAAATTACAGTTCACAATTTGAACGGGATCCCATTCTATGGTTGCGGGCTATCGAAGTTTGGATGACATCATTCTCGAGAAGAAAGCAGTCTTTTAGTAGTTCGGCTAGGATCGAAGAGTCCACGACGTCCACGTCATGATGGGTGTAGTATTGTCAGTCGGCGCCACGCCCACTTGGGGTTGGGACGATGATCATCGTGTGTAAGAGTGGGTCGTTTACCCTGTACTAGTAGCATCGGTATGCTTTGTATGTGATAGTAATATTAGAATTTGTAGATTTCAGTGCTTAATCATACAAGAAACTTGGGTGACTAATCAGCTGATGGACATGCAGCATAGGATCATTTTCGACATTCCAGCATTTGAGGTTGCCTCACGGTATCCACGCAATGCCAAGATTCAATCAAAGCAGCTCATGGATCATTGGCAGTTCATTCAAATGGCCTTGTTACCACAGAGGGTGAGGCCTCTATCATCAGAGCAAGTATGGTACGAATAGTCACAAGATAAAAGCATATAGATCGTTGATAGAGGGGTTTAAGAAAATGAGCACAGGTTATGTTTGCATATGTATAGATCCACAGTACATGCCGGTTGGTGATTTTGATAAAACTCTGTGTATGCCCTCATTTGTAGACTTGGTAAACATCTGCCTTCAGAATTCGGGTACTTCTTGGGAGGCTGATGGCTGTTCTCAGTGTCAGCCACTTTGAACCTGCTTCCAATAGTTCGGCCGTCCCATACCAGGCCAACAAGGTCGTCCACCAAAGCGGCTGTGATGCGCCTCCTGTCATGTTGGATTTCTTTCGTTTCCTGAAGAGCCTGTATTACCATCGTTGGCACTTGATCCAAGTTGACAATTGCTTGCTCTTGGGATAATAGCTCGATGGTGGAACGTTGCAGTTGCCATGATTGGCAATACGATATTGCTTGTTGAGTTCATTCGGTCGCTCTTCCTAGCGAGTGGAATGGTTGGTGTCGTCGCAGACAAAGCCAACAGCAGCTTCGAGCGCTTGTATGGGAGACGCAATAAGGTGTCACCGCAGAGTTGATTGGTATCTTTGAAAATACACAAGAATTGGTAGACCAGTACCTGAAGTGTTTTGCAAAGGAAAGAGGGTTGTGACTTGCGTGACCAGAGGTGTATAATGGAAACCCGTCGGTTCTGCGCGGGTCGTGTGGAAGGGTACAGTATGGTGTCGTTCTTGTTTTGGAGGAAAAGTTCGTTCCAGATTCGAAGATGACATATTTCATCCAATAAAAAATAAGACGAATTTTAGAGTATGTTTTGCGTTCATCTTTTTTATACGACGACGTTTCATGTAGACGGGGACTGCGTAGATGGCGTACAAAGTACTCTGGTACCGAAACTGCAGCCCACAATTTGAACGGGATCCCGTTCTACCGGTATGGTTGCGGTTTATCGAAGCTTGGATGACATCATTCTCGATAAGAAAGCTCAAAGCCTCCACGACATCCACGTCATGATACGTGTAGTCCATGGAGTATCGTCAGTCCATAACGTGGCCAATGGTTGGGATGACGATCGTTGTGTAAAAGTGGGTCGTTTATCGGTACGATAGTGTAGTAGGCACAAGAGTAGCAGCAGCATGCAGCATAGATATGATTTGCAGTATTTACTACTTACCAGCCATTAGCATGGCGCAAAGCAAATCATATAAGAAAGTAATTTTGTTGGATAGCAAATCAGCACCTGGTGGGCAAGCAGCATAGGAAGTGCAAGGAGGCGAGGATGTCTTTGCTTGTGCTCGTGGTATCGTTTTCGACATGCAGCATTTGATGTTTGAATTGTTGGCGATTAACTAGCACGGTGACTGTATAGAGTAAGGCTTTTGCCTTTAAAGCAAGTATGCTACGAATAGTTTCATAGAGTATGATCACATTTAAAAGAAAACTTCGTTATTCTTGTGCTCGAAAGGAGCTTACATAGCAGGGCTTGGATTGTGAACAAGCATATAGATCCTTTTGATAGCGCGCTCCGGGAAAATGAGCACAGGATATGCATGTTTGTATATGTAAAGATCCACAGTCCTTGCCAGTTGTTTTTGAATTTGATACAACTCGTGTGTACCGTCACTTGTAAGACTTTTAAACATTGGCATTTAGAAATCGGGTACTTCTTGGGCGGGTACTCTCGCAAGCGGCAGCTTTACTACACCTGTTTCCAATAGTTCGGCCGTCCCATACAAAGCCAAGGTCGTCCAAAGCGGCAATGCGCTCTTCAGTGAGATTGGAGTTCTTTCCTTTCCCGAAGAGCCTGTATTGTCGTCTTTGGCACTTGACCCAAGTAGACAATTGCTTGCTCTTGGGGTAGCTCGATGGAACGTTGCAATCACCATGGGCGATGCGATATTGCTTGAGCTCGTTCAGTCTCTCTTCCCACAAAGCGGAATGAGAGTCCCAGACAAAGCCAGCAGCTTCGAGAGCTTGGACGCGAGGCGCAACCAGGGTTGATTGCTTTCCCGACTCTCTTAGCTTGTATTGATATCTTTGGCGCTTGACCCATCTTCCAAGTACTGGATTTGGTGGGTATGAGTTCGGGACACAACAATGACCATGCTTCGCCTTGAATTCAAGGAGACCTTGGTATTGCTCTTGCCACTGTTGTTCTTGGTAGTTCCTGAACTTGGGAAGTGACTCTTCCTCTTGAGAACTCTCGTCGTCCTCGACGACATTACATATCCGACTTCTCTTGGAGGCCGGTGGTTCCGTATTGAGAAAAGTGGGTTCTTCCAAAAACCTTTTCTTGTCGTTTTGTGGATGAGGCTCGAGCTCGATCGACAAATTCAAGTCGAATGGTCGAGGTTGGGGAAGTGTTGGAAGTGTTGGACGCATGACTTGATCCATGAATAGACTCAGATCATGAGAAGACACAGAGGTATCTTTAGTGCTGGGAGGAGCCATCGGAGGAGCCATTGGGTAGCTCTCAAAAATGTCGCCTGCCTTACTGATGCAACCATCAAGATTGTAATACATGGACGATCCGACAGCTTCAGGTGCTGCCAAATGCTTGTCAGTCTTCATGGATTTCTCCAGACCCAACAACAGAGAGTCAGCTTCATCGAAATCACAGTGTGTTTGATACTGCTTGTTTTCATTGAGTAGTGCAACTGGTGCTTCATACTGGGCGTTGACCATGGTGTGTCTGCTTTGAGAGTAGTTGCTGTTTACGTCCATCATAAATGCCCTTTTATTAAAATATGAGATATATTAGTGAGTGTATCTTTTTCCGATCAGAATCTCACTGACGGGAAAAAGACCTCGCACACACCGGTTCCGATCCGTCAGTTCTTCCGATCAGCACAAAAGGAAAAATGGGCGCACAAAATGAGGACCTGTGGGAGCTTTACTTTTGGTTGTGGTACTAGAACTGAATGTCATACTCCTCTCATTAAATTCTTGATACGAATAGCGTATATAAGGGGGTTCGACCGGACGTCGTTGTTTGCGGTGCAGTTCTGTCGATCTACATAGAATTAACCTTCTCTTTGTTGGCGGACTCATTTTGAGCTTCCTTTCGAATTTTGTGCACAAGTTCGAATTGGATGGAAAGTTTCTTCATACGATTAGCCCATTTAACGTCGTGCTTCGGATCGTGAATCGACGTCGTATCCTACGTGCAATACCGTAGGACCTACAGACCATCCGTTGGATTGATCATTTTGCAAAATGAGTGGCTGAGCGGTATTTTATGGGAACGGTAGGTCATGTACCAGTGTGCGCCGTAAGGATACAAGTAGAACTTACGGACTTCGCTGGATGAGCCTTTTGAAAATGAAGAAACAAAACGGTATTGTGCATTACAGAAACTCGATCGGTTCGATTGGTTTCATCAAGCCTTCTCTTCTTTGGGGTAGGAAACAACGATTGATTGATTCGTTGGATTTCTGATTTTGGAAGTGAGCCTTTCACAAATGGTACCGCAGTTACGTGGACCGCCCTTATGGTAACAACGATGTGATATCGTTAGTGATACGGTGTGCTACTATGGAAATTGGTTTAAAAAAATGTTGATTCATTCATTCTACAAGAGCAGTTCCTCCTTTTAGAATACTAAATATTTTATGGCGGATATGTGAGGGTTAGAGTACAATGTGAAAGAGAATAAATACATATCTTTGCAGAGGAGATAGGAACCAGCAGTCATACAGTACTGTAGTAGTAGCAAGCTCAGCTGTCGATGGACGATCGTCGTTCTTCTGCTATTTCTCATCGTTCGGCCACCATCCCATACTGTAGAAAGTCACCTCTATCTAGATTGGAGTTCTTTCCTTGACAATCGTTATTTACTCTTTCGATAGCTCGATGTGACGTTGCAGTTGCCATTCTTGACAATTTGATATAGGCTTTCAGTTCATTCATTCATTCATTCATTCCGTCTCTCGTCTCTTCCCACACCACAGCAGGGCGTGCGGCCGAATGGGGATTCCCAGACAATTCCGACCCAACCTTAGAGTTGATTGCAGTCCCAACTCCCCCTCACAAGCTTGCATTGATGATACCTTTTGACAGTTCAACTCCTGACGGAGGCGAAGCAAGTACATATGCTACATATACTATTGATCTTGTAATGACACATCGGCCAAGTGATGGATTCGGTGATGACCATGTCCTCTCGCCGTCGTTTTCATGATATAATCGAGAAAGTAGCATCTTCAAAAAATCCAAAGATCTTCAGTGCTTCTGTGACGAGCAAGTACCTATTAGCGGACGATAGGAGTAGTAGGACGACGAGATAGGGTTCAAGTGGAACGGTATCATGACCATCTTTTGCTGGCATAAAAGTTGATACACCAGGGGCGGTTGGACGATCGGCACCGACGAGGTACTGGTACGCTGGTACTTTTGCATCTATCATCCGCAACCCACGCCTCGTCGCGCGAATTGGATTCCCATAGGATTCTGGGGGCATTCAGCGGTTCTCACTTTGATGGTCACACTGCTACAGTAGCTAGCTAGTCCTGCAAAAAGTGAGATGGAACCAAAAAAAGTTTCCAGTCGAATTTCAGGACATTTAATTATGTAAATGGCTGTGTCCCCTTCCCCTTAGCTTCGCACCAATGGATATCTTTACTTAATGATCGTTTGACCAGACATGTCACTCCAATTAGTAAAACGTGTATGTCAGTGTTCGATTGGCTATTTCTCAAATCCGTCAGTAAATAAATCTGGTTTGACCAGATTTTTCAAACAGTTAGGGATTTCGTACGTCAGTGGCAATCGAAATCCGAATTCGAGATGCCGCACTCTTTTGCCGGTCTTGACCGCTCGCCACATGTGATCAGTTCGTGCTCGAAAAGTTTCCGGTCTCTTTTTTGCCTGGTGTCAAGGCAGCAGGGGGGGACCAAAAAATGATTGATTGATTGATTGATTCGATTGTTGATTGAATGATACATTGCAGAAAGTTGAGATTAGTGATTGAGTGATACATTGCAGAAAGTTGAGGATTCGGCTAACTGTAGGTAGTAGCAGTATAGATTTAGGTTTAGTAATGTACAACCATAAAGGAAAATTGGTGATTGGCATGCTGACAAGGAGGGAGCTTATACATAGACAAGCTTGCCAGTGCGAGTTTGGGGGAACTGAGGATAGGAGGATAGTGTATCTACATCGGTTTCCATCATGATCAAGATCCCCAGTTCCATTGCTCGTCAGAGTGCAATCCAGTCGAAATCGTAGGGTATCATCCCCCTTAGACCGCAATGGTCGATCTTGAAGGATTGTTTTGAGAGCTGCTAGTCTTCTCAACAACACCCTTACACCTGTTTCCAATGGTGCGGCCATCCCAGACGAAGCCAAGTTCGTCCAAAGCGGCAATGCGTTCTTCGGTCAAGTTCGAGTTCTTTCCCTTTCCAGTGAGTCTGAATTGCCGTCTTTGGCACTTGACCCAAGTAGACAATTGCTTGTTCTTTGGGTAGCTGGATGGGACGTTGCAGTGTCCATTGGCAAGTCTATATTGCTTGAGCTCGTTCAGTCTCTCTTCCCAGAGGGCTGCATGAGAATCCCAGACAAAGCCGACATCTTCAAGAGCTTGGACACGAGATGCAACCAAGGTGGATTGGAGCCCAGACTCTCTTAGCTTGTATTGATATCTTTGACGTTTGACCTGAAGTGATAGAGGGAGGATATTTTGTTAGTAATTGAATGCATTGGAAGATAGAGAGGCATTTCTTGAATGCAAGAAACTTACCCATCGTCCAAGTGTTGGATTTGGTTCGTATGTGTTGGGAACACAGCAGTGACCATGGTTGGCTTTGAATTCAAGGAGACCTTGAAATTGTTCTTGCCATTGCTGTTCTTGGTAATCCCGGAATTTGGGAAGGGAATCTTCTCCACAGACGCTCTCATCGTCAGAGACATTACATATCCGACTTCTCTTGGAAGGTGGTTCTGATGTGTTGATGGAAGGAACAGGTTCTTGGTGCAAGAATCTCTTCTTGTCATTGAATGGATGAGGCTCGATTGATTCAATTGGTTCAATTGGTTCAATTGCAGCTGGAGTAGTCGTTGCAGACTCGAATACAGCTGGTTGTGCGGAAGGACGCATCACGTAATCCAGAAACATCTTGAGATCCGCAGACCGTCTCTCTTTTGAGCTTGGTTGAGTGAGTGGGTACGGCTCAAAAATATCACCGGCTACACCATTTCCATGGTTGTAACCTTGAAGATTAAAGGTTGAGCCTACAGCTTCCGGTGACCAGTGGGCATTGGTCATCGGAGGTTGTCTCACAGACATGGATTTCTCCAAACCCAACAAGAGAGAATCAGCCGCGTCCAATTGAACACTGTCGGCATGATACTGCTTGTTGTCATTGAGAAGTGCCTGTGGTTGTCCGTATTGGACACTGACAAACTGTGGAAGTTGTTGGTGGTGGTGTTGCTCCTTTTGCGGAGAGTGGGTGTGGACGTTCATCATTCTATGCATTTTTTTGGTGTTTCGTGGACGATGAGTTTGGACGTCAGTATGATTTTATGAACAGAAGAACTTGTCAGTTTTTTTTTGGTTTCTTTCAGTGGGAACTGTAGTGCTTGTGACTTGTGACCTAGACGGGACCCCTCATCAAAACCTTCCGATCGGAAGATCCTTTTTTATGCGTCACACATCGTACAATTGGAATTCGAAAACGAAGATAATCCGTCGTTCACTTATGTAACCCAAAAGCGAAAGCCGATCCGCGTCCAAGATATGATTCGAAAAGACTTCGCGCTAAAATGAAATTACATAAGGCACATGGGACCCTGATTCTAGTGGTCACTAACGGCACAACGGCAAAATGGTACTGTAGAATACTGTACCTCTCTTGTTGGAAAGAGATGTCATCATGGACACCACCAACTCGGTCTAGTCCACCTGAGGACTCTGAAGTGTAACAACCTGTACATCCCAGCTTGCTTCCACTCTCGCTGAAAAGTTATAATGTTACAGTAGGCCCTACATTATCAGTACTTTTTACTAGTAGTAGAGCATTTCTTCATTAGTAGTCAGAATGGCCCAGCAGAATGGCCCAGCCACGCGCTTCCACTTGTTTTTGCCATCGCTTGCATTGGGATTCCTACCCATCCACATTTCGACACGTTATATTTTCATATGGGATCTGTCTTAACGTGACAACGTTGTGCTCCTGGCTCTCCTCGTAGAGAGAGCGTACTAGTGCGTTGATGTAGCTACTGTTGGACATGATAGACGGTGATTGATATTGCTAATGGGGTGTATTTACGGGGGTCT
>CAKOGP040000069.1:0-96725 GCA_933822405.4 Cylindrotheca closterium | reverse complement strand
CCTCAACGTGGTTCAAACTTATCTGACTAAAAGCAGCATAGTTCCTGGCCTCTACAGCCATATTACACCGGCAGTTGGATACTCTAGAAGTAGCATAAAAACCAATTAATGATTCAGTTATATATATAGTCGGTACTTTGATTAGTATCCAACTTTGGCTCTTGCTTGAATCTTGCTTTCTTACATCATCAACAGGATGATTTCCATAGAAATATAATCCGTTTTCTGACTCGCCACGCGCAATATTTTTAGTCGCATCAGTCTTCATTTTTAGTCGTATCAGTCGACATCATTTCTCTATCGTTCAAATGCATTCTCTTTTTCTCGTTTCTCCAAATAAGTACTTCGAAAATCCTAATATATCCAACACACTCCTGCCGTTTCATTAACATAGTTGATGACAACAGAACATCAAAGGAAATTGCGTTGCTCCTAATCTTGTTCTCCTTGAATCAATGATCTGAAATCCAAGAACTTTTGTCCCTGTAGAGGTTTGCTCATGAAATCCCCCCACATCTTTTCAGTTGGACAATATTCTATAGTCACATTTCCTTTCTTGACTTGATCAGTCATAAAGAAATATCGAATGTTCAAAGCTCGACTTCGCTTTCCAGCACTATCACGTCCATTCTTTTCCAATAGAATAGAACTCTTGTTATCCTGGTATAGGATGTTCTTTTCAACAGGATAACCTTGTGCTTCCACAAACAATTTTGTCCACAATATCTGTGTCGCAGCATCATCGACACCAATCAATTCGGCTTCTGTCAAACTTCGACTGTTCAACTTCTGCTTCTTAGAGATTATCTGTAATCCTCCTTCACCCATAGTCAATACACCTCCAGTGTGACTTCTGAAATCTGGATGAACTGCAAATGATGCATCAATGGCCGCAGCATCCGAGAGTCCATGTGGCATGGGGAACGTGACAACGCTCATCGGTCGTCATATCAATGGCCTCGCACTGTCCGGCCCAACAGGACCCACTGGAAGGCGTGGCAGGAACACCTTACTCGAGCACTACTTGTCTCTGACGGACCCCAGCGCCTACTGCGTCATCCTCTGGGCCCATGGATCGATCCTCTCGACAACTGGAACTGGTTATGGTCTTCTTCCCACGGATTGTTCCACCGCCAGGGTCACGGGTGGCAACACTACCGTCACCGTCGCTCCTCCACACGGAGCATTCAATGGGACTATCCTTGTTCTACGCAATTGTCCGGGTGCAAACGACCACATAACGAGCATACCGCCAACGTTATCCTCCTCATCATCAGCGATTTTGTCGCTGTCATCGTCGTCCAACAGGCCCAAAAAGGCAGAGGCATCAAATGGGCAGATTTTGGCCACTTTTCCCTGTTCTGTTTGGACAAGGCTTACAGGAGCATAATATGAATCATTTTCGGATACTGTTTGTGCTCTGGGGACCTTGCCTGTCTTTCTTTTGCTCATCTTGATCCTTGGTTTTCCAGTTGAAAACAACCTTTTTTCCAGCGTCGCTACGGCTACTCCGTGTAGGAGAAGTACTAGAGGTGGTGTCTTGGAACCCGGATGTGGGTGTTTTTACTTTTTGGTTTTTTCAGAATATATTCCAAGATAGGTGTGAACTCGTCCACGCGTACAAGTCACTTCCTTTAGTCCTCTGTATCTCTCATTTATCCATGTAAAGAAATCTTTGAGAACTCCTTGTTCCATGTGGCTTGCTAGCACATCATCAACATGAAACCTGATAGTCAATTGCTTCTCGTTGACCATCATATTGGCAATGCATGGATCGTATACATTATTAGTAAACACGAATCCGTATTCTTCCAATGATGCTCTCAGATTTCGGTACCATAGCAACAAAGCCTGTAACATCCCATAAATAGCACAGAGGATCACAACATAGATCACTCAACGTCCATTTTCGATTACTACAAAATCCTGATAAGTCGGATCTAGGTCAATCATATAATCAACCAGCAGTCAAGTAATTTTCATTATTACTCGATCTTCTCCTTCCTCCTGCTTGGGCATCAGTGTTTGAATAAACGCGTTAGGTATATCCATTGACATGACGTTTCTACCTTCATGGGCATCAATCACACCCGTGCAGATAATTGCTTCATGCAAAGCTGTAGGACTTGCAGTGTCCTCACGAGACAACCAATCTCGGGTCTCATTACCTTTGAATACGCAACGTCCTTTGATTGTCACACCATCATTCTTTTTGGCCAGTAGCATCATCGCATCCACTGCCTTCTTTCTTTCAGATGGTTTTAGTTTCTCAATACTGATTGGTGTCCAGCAACTTTGCTTGATCAATTGGTCAAGTTCTTTCATGGCCGCATCTTTACCTCCCTCCTTGAATATCTTCAGTCTTTTATTCAGATAGTATTGCTGAATGAACGAGACTCCGTCTTGCCCATTGATACTACCGTTGACACCATCACGTATCTGCTGGATAACACGTGCGACTACCAAAGCTTCTGTTAGAATAAAGCAAAATGTGCTCTATCGTGAGTGCCTTTAGCGCTCAGAACAAACTCTCTGCAATCTAAATTTGTAATCGACTATACAACACTTTCACGACAATAGTTCTCCTGTGTCTAGGTATACTTTGAGTGAAATTGTTCCTATTTGATTAATGTTTGGCTTGAATTGATGATTCAATCACAAAAGTGAGTTTGACGATTTTCCCTTGGAAAATCCCTTGTTTACAGAACTTGATTTGACATCTACGGCAATTCTGTGTTGAATGCAGTACTTTGGGATATCTTGCATTATTCCCTACTGCATCGTACACAACATCAATATTCCACTTGTACAGGATCTTTTCCTGTTTGTGTGGATACAGATTGTCCGACAGACTTGCGTCCGGCATACTTGCGTGGAATCCCGACATCTTGCACGATCAAAGTCCGATCGCACGTGTCAAAAACCTCGTACTTGAATAGTTTCTTTTGGAACGTAAAAACTCATATTTCGTCATATCCCAACATCTTGCCTCAACTGTCCTTCGTCCATAATTTATCTGTTGGTCTTGCCTTTGTCGGAACCATGGTAACATGAGTAATATCAAGATATTATTAGTGTTCCATGCTGCGGTACGTAGAATCCGCAGCGAACTGAGAAGGCAGCCTGGTCTGCAGACTTTGTTCAGCATTCCAGATACATCAGATCCTACATATGCACAGTATGCTCTATACCGGTAGCTTTATTGCTGCTCGATCTTCGTTTTTCTTTTTTAAAAAATATTATTCGTACTCTAATCTAATCCTTTTCTTGTTGGATGTAGTCCAGTGGGAATGCATTAATCCACTTTGCAGCAATCAATAAGATCGTCTGCTGCGTCTACCCTTCTTTGCACTGCCCTTTCCCATTCTCTTAATTGCCTCCATTGCTAGCCTATCAACAACTGGTTTGACATCTTTGTAGTAACCAAGGCCACTTATACCCATTCTGAACACGAAGCCAGTCTTGCTTCCCTGAAATGTTTTAGCAGCAATGAAGTCCTTTCGCTCCGCCTTCTGTTTGCCGCTGGATTCTCCTGCCTTCTTCCTCTTGTTCCCTGGAGTTTCTTTTTTGACATCGTCGTTGTCGCTTGATTCTTTACGCTTTTTTTTCTTCTCGATGTCAACTTTTTTCAGAGCTTGGAGAAGAGGGCTCTTGGTTTTCTTTTTCTGAACAGCATCGTCTTTCTTGGGTGGATTTTGTTGCTTGTCTACTTTGTTCTTTTCTTTCTCCTCCGTATTCAGATCCATCTCCTGATCGATTTCGTTCATCAGTGAAGGAACCTTGCTATACACTGGAAGAGCAACACTTTCTGGAGTCTTGATTGAAATTGCTTGGACATTCGCCCATTTTCGAGGAATCTTTGGAACTGCATTCTTTGCGATTTCAGCAACATTTTCGACCAAAGCCTCAGGTTTCATTCCTGTGTGTCCACACCTGAGGAAACGAGAGAGAGAGAGAGAGAGAGAGAAGGGGGTTTAGTTGCCTCAACAAGAAAAACAAGCTGGACGAGAACGTCTTACTTGATGGTCACACATGTTCCAGCTGACAGCGTCATATAAGTTGCACTCAGCGCCTTTTGAATAGTAAACGGTAAAGCTTCTTTCCTTGTCAAATTGATTGGAATGGGTTGCTTCTTTGCCTTGAAGAAGTCTTTTCCAAGTGACTTTGTCAACATTGGCAAGATGCGATCATCAGCCATAAAAACATTGTATTTATTCAATAATTCGCGCCTTTGCTCAAACTGGGCATGCTTCTTTCGAAGAGATTGAAGTCCCAGTACCTTCTTAATGCAACCCATGTGATCTGAAAACTGCTCTATCATCTCTTGGCACCAAGGCTTCGATTCTTCCTTGACGATGAGACAGATCTCTGGATCTTCCAAGGCATCATCGCTGGTGCCATTAACCTTAAATAGAGGATGAGGAACGAGAATCCTAATGGGTTTTGGGTTAGATTTCTCCGGAGCTCGCAAGAGCGTGACCTGAACTTGCACTGGACGATTATTCCCAAGTAAGGAAAGTTTGTCGTCAGCAGTCTTTTCGTGATGGTTCAAAAGAGCATTGACAGCACGTGATACCAACGAGTTGTCAACAACTGCTGGTGCATGACGATCAGAATTTTTTTCGATGTTGCCTTTCGTCTTGGAGCTTGCCTTCTTTGCCATTTTCGAAGGATTTTTCATACGTGTTGTTGATTTCGCTGCCATAGTCTCGTTTTCTTCAAAGTTGTGTTTTCTCGAAAAAGTGAACTTTGCGTGGTTGGTTGTTCGAAAGGACGGGAGACAGCAGACCACTAGCCATGGCTATTTTAGTATCTTCAACCTACAGTAGTTCGTTCAACGCGTTCATGATTGTCTGATGCTCCCAATGGTACCAGGCACCTGAAGGATGCCCATTGGCACATCGGTCATGTCAGTGGTGTTTTCCCACATGGTGACTTCATTGGTGGACAAGGCTTCCATGAAGCAATCGTAGAGTTTGATGATATGGGGAGGGCAGTCAAGATCAAAGTCCTTGACGGCAAAGCGACTGAAGGCGTCAAAATTGGCCACCACCTTCTTGACATGTGTGATGGTGGCACAGCGGCCTTTACCGTAGAGGTGGGTCTTCTTGGCCCCCACTTTTGTTGCATGCTCACCCATTGATTCTTGTAACAGGATGGTGGCAAGGTCAGCTATGTGGGCCGCCAGTCCCTTATCATTGTGATCCAATGCGAGGAACTGTAGGAGGCTGATCTTGGTATGGAGGTCGTCGGGCCAGGAGCTGATGGATCGCTCGGTGCACAGAAAAAAGTGGATGGCGGCAATATCAGCACTTTGGATACGCTGGTAGTAGTTCCTGTTAGAATAAAGCAAAATGTGCTCTATCGTGAGTGCCTTTAGCGCTCAGAACAAACTCTCTGCAATCTAAATTCGTAATCGACTGTACAACCCTTTCACGACAATAGTTCTCCTGTGTCTAGGTATACTTTGAGTGAAATTGTTCCTATTTGATTAATGTTTGGCTTGAATTGATGATTCAATCACAAAAGTGAGTTTGACGATTTTCCCTTGGAAAATCCCTTGTTTACAGAACTCGATTCGACTTCTACGGCAATTCTGTGTTGAATGCAGTACTTTGGGATATCTTGCATAATTCCCTACTGCATCGTACACAACATCAATATTCCACTTGTACAGGATCTTTTCCTGTTTGTGTGGATACAGATTGTCCGACAGACTCGCGTCCGGCATACTTGCGTCAAATCCCGACATCTTGCACGATCAAATTCCGATCGTACGTGTCAAAAACCTCGTACTTGAATAGTTTCGTTTGGAACGTAAAAACTCATATTTCGTCATATCCCAACATGAAGCGTTCAATCAAGGGTTTTGGTGGAGAACGAGTTTGGAATGTTTTCAAGGGGACAATTATATGGAAATGGCACGACAATGAAGGGCAGCTACATTGGTTCTCAATACCAAATTCCTATTACGTTCCTCATGGCAAATGCCACCTTTTGAGTCCGCAACATTGGGCTCAGACACAATTGAGAGGACGAGTCACGCCTATGAAAAAGCTATCTGAGAACACCAAAGATGGCATTGGAGAATCTACACTCTACAATTGCTGTCAGGTATTTTGGATAGACAACAATATACGATGGATGTCTACCTTGGAGAACATGATAACGTGGCAACTTTCTATCTTGCTCCTGGATTCAAGAATTTTTATCTGTTCTGCAAAGAGTGCAAGATTGAAACGAAAAGAACAACACCGAGACATCATTCCTGCACCACTTACTTCGCCCTATCAAGAAACTTAATCCACTCAAGGCAAAGCAAACAACACCTGAACCGAGACACACTACATTTGATTTGGATGGCAAGACCACCAATGGAGAGCGACCACCGGTAGTAATTGACGAGGAGGAGGAGAAGCAGGCAACTACGCCAGCCCAAGAATTACTTCGCTATCACCACCGGATGGCACACATCTCAGTGGCAAAACTGCAAAACATGGCTAAACAAGGCATCATACCAAGACGCCTTGCCAGTGTACACCCACCTACATGCAGCTCGTGCCTCTTTGCAAAAGCAACAAGACAACAATCAAGACACAAGCATTGGACTGAGAAGACAGTTGTGAAGACACCCGGACAAGTCGTATCGGTCGATCAGTTGATCTCTCCAACTCCAGGCTTGGTAGCCCAGATGACTGGAATTCTCACAAAGAAGCGCTACACATGTGCAACCATCTACGTGGACCAATGCTCTGGTCTCGGATTTGTTTATCTTCAGAAGTCCACGAGTGCGGATGAAACAATTATGGGAAAGACAGCCTTTGAAGCCTACGCAAAACAACATGGCGCAACAATCAAGGCATACCATGCAGATAATGGAGTGTTCTGTGCAAATAAATGGGTTGATGAATGCAGAAGACTTGAGCAGACACTGACGTTTGCAGGAGTCAATGCACATCATTCAAATGGACTAGCTGAACAAAGGATTCGGTCGCTACAAGACTTGGCAAGATAGGTGGAAAATGCCTGGGATTGCTCACCTCTGGCCGTATGCAATCAGGATGGCAAATGATGCAATCAATGAAGCGCCAAACCTGAGGGATGAGAAAGGACGGTCGCCATTGCAACTCTTCAGTCAGACCGACATTCAAACCCACAACAAGCATTGGATTCCATTGGGATGTCCTGCCTATGTATTGGATCCAAAACTAGGACAAGGATTCTTGAACAAGTGGGAAGCCAGATCTCGAGTTGGAATCTACCTTGGTAGATCACCAAATCATGGAAGAAACGTTGCTCTTGTTTTGAATCAATTGACAGGCTTGGTATTGCCACAATTTCATGTCACTATTGACAAAGGATTCAATACAGTGAAGCAAGACAAGTACGATACTCACTGGCAAATGAGAGCTGGACTCCAAGTACCAAAGAAAGGAGCCATGCCTCCCTCAAATTAGTCAACCAACAAATTGAAGAGGACGATGCCAGAGCCAGAGGGAGTTACAAAACAATCAAACAAGAGAGTTAGAATGGAAACTGGAGTGTCGGAGCCGGTGCGCATCAATGATGATGACATGATTGGAAATTCTACTCCTGGAGAAACCAACAAGCTGCAGCAACCTGACAAATCTACAAGTCCAGTCCCACACAACAATGAAAGGAAGCTGGCCGCTCAGATCCACCAATGGAGGATGGAGGAGAGCGTCAACCTGAAAGCCAACAGGTGCCCAATACATCTTCAACTTCTCATCCGGCAGAGACCATATTGAAAATAATGGCGGCGGAGCTATCAAACGCCACGAAGAAATGTATTGAAGGTGAAATATTCTGCTTTGAAGCAATGTTCCCAGCTTACTCTGGAGAAGCCGAGCAGGATCCGTTGAAGATTTTCAAGGCAACCTCTGACCCTGACACGATGTACATGCATGAAGCTATGCGTGAGAAGGATGCAGGTGAATTTCAAAAGGCAATGAAGAAGGAATGGGAAGACCAACTCAAGAACGAGAACTTCTCAATCATCCATTGGACATCACTTCCAGAGGGAGCTACAATCTTTCAAACAGTATGGCAAATGAAACAAAAACGAGATATTCGAACGAGGGAAGTCAAAAAGTACAAAGCAAGATTGAACTTTGACGGGTCCAAGATGAAATATGGACGAGACTACAACCAAACATATGCACCAGTTGCAAGTTGGAACTCGATTCGAACTCTTCTGATTGTCTCTGCAATGCTTGGGTGGAAAACCAAGCAGATCGACTATGTCCTGGCATTTCCGCAAGCACCAGTTGAGAGGGAGCTCTACATGAAGCTTCCAGCTGGTTTCAAAGTTGTCGATGGAAACAGTAACGAATACATTTTAAAGTTGCATCAAAACATTTATGGAGGAAAGGCAGCAAGCCGAGTCTGGTATCAATATTTGACGAAGGTTCTCGTCGATAAATTGGAATTCAAGAAATCCAATTACGATGAATGTGTCTTTTACAAAGGAAATGTGATGTAAGTTTTGTACACAGACAACTCCATTCTTGCGGGACCCGATCAAGCCGAGATTGACCGAGTTGTGGCTGAAATTGGGGAAATCCTGGACATTACTGATGAAGGGGACATTCAAGACTTTCTTGGGGTTAACATTGAAAGGAAGCCTGACGGTTCTATACACCTCACCCAACCACATTTGATTGATCAGATTCTGAAGGACCTAAACATGCAGGAGGACACGGCGACACGACCAATCCCAGCAGCATCATCAAAGCTGTTGTCAAAACATTCTGATTCTCCAGAGTTTGATGGATCGTTTCACTACAGATCTGTCATTGGAAAATTAAACTACCTGGAGAAGGGTTCAAGGCCGGACATCGCTTATATTGTTCACCAGTGTGCAAGGTTCAGTACATGCCCAAAGAAGGAGCATGGCAAGGCAGTACGATGGTTGGCGCGATATCTCAAGGGCATAAAAGACAAAGGATTGATTCTACGGCCTGATAGAACGAAAGGATTGGAGGTCTACGTCAATGCTGACTTTGCTGGAAATTGGGATCCCAAAGAATATGAGGATTGCAATACAGCAAGATCAAGGCATGGCTACTTCATCAATTTCGCAGGTTGTCCTATCCTCTGGAAGTCGCAGCTGCAAACTGAGATTGCGTTATCATCAACAGAGTCAGAATATACTGGAATCTCTTACTCACTTCGTGAAGCAATACCCATCATGAACCTTTTCAAGGAGATGATGATCAAGTATGAAATCCCAATTGAAAGCCCAATTGCAGAGGTACACTACAGAGTATTTGAAGACAATACCGGAACTCTGGAAATTGCTAGAGTGCATAAGTTTCAACCAAGAACAAAGCACCTAGACTGCAGGCTACATCATTTCAGGTCATACATTGGTAATGGGATTACTATTCACAAGATAGATGCAAAAGAGCAACCAGCTGACGTGTTGAGAAACCTTTGAACGCTGAGCTACTCATCAAGTTCAGAAAGATGATCATGGGTTGATAGGAAGATCATCGATTTGATCAAAAGAGGGAGTGAACGAATACCAGGGATTCTGAGTTCTGAGATTTGATCGAATCAACTGAATGTCTGAGTGATCGAGTGAGTTGGATTCGGTGAGAAAACTCAACACGAATCCAACTCCAAATAAGTGATCAGATCAGAGGAAGTTGTCAGCGTAGAAGCTACGGCTATCACGCTACATCTCCAACATTCTATAACTAACAATCCAGCGGGATTGGTTGGAGTTGGTTCAGATCAGATCAGACGAATGTAGCACGACTAAAAGAAGTTTGAGTCTTCAAACTGCTCACAATATTTTAAAATCGATTTTCAAACGAATCTATATTCAACCCCAAATTGACAACGCCCCAAAACCTAGTTTGAGCCTTATCAACGTGGTTTTGTTACACACGTCTTGTGTGATTCGCATACTTTCATCGACATAAAACGTCTGCAATAAGGAGAAGGAAAGTAAGAAAAGAGAATACAAGTGGCCAGTCAGCACATTGAATCAATCGATCAATCAGTCAACTAATCAAATCATCTTCATGACTACTCTATACCGTACTAGTAGTACGTACTACCTGCATGGCAATCACTGGAACGTCCCCTCGAATCGTCCTGTAGACTTCTCCCACTGGAATTTCCATATTCAATTCTTCCTCCATGAGTTGATTCAATAGTGGAATGTTGGATCCCTTTACTTTGGTGCCTTGGAGTCGCAATTCCATTTTTTGGTCGGACACAATTTGGAGGGAGGCGGTCGTCACTACGGTTCCCTTGATTTTGAAGGGCAATCCGGGTAGGACGCCCACTTCCAAATCCAATTCGTTGATCAATTCGTTGGAACTCAAAATTTGTTTCACCCGGCCAATTCGAGACCCAGAAGTCGCCCGATCGTGCAAGGTAAATCCATTTTCGGCCATTTGCTTGTTGTCATCGCCGACCGCCATGCGAATGGCTTGAAAAAACGGACTGGATCGAAAGAGTTGGGTACTGGAATAACACAAATCCCATTCGCCCTCGCAATGATAGGCAGGATTGGCCGTAGGATTCAAGGCTTCCAATTGAGAGACTAGATCCAAGACTATAGTCCAGCTTCTTTTAAAGTAGAGAATGATCTAATATTTTATCCAAGAAAAGGCCAGTCTTGGCCGAAGCTATTGAAGTGAAAGTAGCTTTCGCCGAGGCTTCATCAGCGGTAAGACAAGTGTGGCAAGAGGCAAGAGCATGGGAAATTTCAAGTTTGCGATAAAACAGAGCAAGCCGATGTGGATAATTTGCCGTTTGCAACTATAATTCTCGTGATTGTAACGGGACCATGTGGAACACATGGTGGTTTGAAAGTTTACGGGCCAGAAGGATTTGATGTTTACGCTTCACGCCCGATAACGGTAGGAGAAGAACTCTTCTTTTTGTAGTGTATCACAACTCTTCCAATGATAATGAATGCGATGACGACTGCGCCTCAAGCCAAGCCTATTGGGGAACTCCGGAAGTCTTGCGAGACTTTGGTATGGTTGAACCTCTTCCGCACACTTTCTATTTGGGTGACACTATGACTTTTGTCATTTGGAATGCCACCTTGGGAACTAAAGAGCCCGCACTTGACAATTTGAGCATCGAATACATGAACAACAACTATCCTTCTTTTCAAACCATTGACAAAGCCAGCAAGTCTACCAAACTGAAATTTCAAAAGCTGACACGAAAAAGACTGCTCCATACAAACTCTACATGAAAGCACAATATTACAAGGCACTCTTGAATGCATTCAAAAAATTATTACAACATTCGATCCGCAAATGGCAGTCTAATGGAAAGGAGCAAAAGATGAATCAATTTTATTTTGTATAGCCGAAACAACATTGAAGCCATTGAGCCATCCGTTGGAATCACAATCCAGTTGGGCAGAAGGTGCATGGCAAATTTTCAGCTGAGTCCCCCATCCATTCACAATTCCAAGGAAATGCGACGATCATCTTCCTGTTATACTGGACAATGTCCATCCCGGATGCAAAAATGTCTGGGGACGACTTCAGTGGCCTAGTTGATGCAGAGACCATACTCTTTTGCAACTCCAGGGCAAAGGCTGCAAGTGTGATTTTAAAGCGATGAATGCTAGTCACCACATCGACTCAGAGTGCCTTGGGCCTGTGATTAGCCATGTGAGAAGAGGTTTAGAATTTGAATTGTGGAACAAGAACAAGACGCCATACACTCGCAAGATTTGTTTATCCACTTACCGATTTAACTTACAACGGTATTATGTATCAATAGAGTACAAAAACAAAATCACGGTCCATGTCATGTCAAAATGTCCATGGAAAGGCAATTTGATAGCTATCCTTTGCTTCCATCTCTTTCTTCTGTATCATCTTGAATCATCGAGAAGATGAGATTTCATTCTTACCACCAGCTGACATTTGGCATTGCTCGGATTCATTCCACGTCAGTATTGGTTGGTACCTACCTGCGTAGTATTATTTCTCCTTGACCTCTTGAGCAGACGTCTCTCCTCCGGCAAAATGCCAGAACCATCAGTACTGTACTGTATCTTTTGTTGATGTAGATTGTTGGAGAATGACCAGAAGCCAGCCAGGCATCGAATCTTGGATCCTGGTAGTTTCCGTGGTAGTAGGTATGTACCCATAGCTAGTGAGTCCGGTGTCAAAAATCCAATCTTTCGGAAACGAGATGACCGAAAACAAAATGAAAGCACCTTTGTTGAATTGAACACGTGTGTAAGGTAAAGATGGTAACAGTCACTATCGTATTACGTTGTTGTTGTCGGATTCCTTTAAATTGTGATGTGGATAATTGCAAACGGATCGTGAACGTGTTCGCATGTCGAACTCGTTCGTCACGAATATATATACATTACTTATTGGCCGTGCATGATAGAGAACAAGCTGAACATCTGCTTCTGTCTACCTCTGACTCATCATGTGACATCTACGACATGCCTGACATCAAAACAATGTTGCTGAATTTGCAGTACTAAAAGTACGACGTGGTACAGAGCGCAAAAAACCCGAAATCTTTCGGGAAGATCTTCTTTCCAAGATCTCTTTTTTATCTTGTTTGTTCGTTTGCTTACAGGATTGTAATGAAGTTTGCTGCCTCAACTGTTGCCTACCTTGCTCTTGCAAGTCTTAGTTTCCTCCATGCTGATGCATCGGAGAGAGCTCACCAGCACCTGCGTACCCATGTCGAGGAACGCGAGGTTGCCCATCGTTTCCCATCGCACCAAACCCAGGGTGAAGGAGATGGTTCCCCTCATGTGAGGGAAAAGAACCATTCTGCCGGGAGGTATGAGGATTATCCTGATCCTGATTACAAGGATCGTGGGTATGAAGAGGGTCCCGATCCTAGGTATGAAGATGGTCCTGATCCTAGATACGAGGATCGTGGGTACGAGGATCCTGACCCTAGATACGAGGATCCTGATCCTAGATACGAGGATCGTCCTGAGCCAAGATCTGAGGTTTATCCCGAACCAAGATACGAAGATGCTCCAGTTGCACGAGAGGCCAACCCGGACGGATCTTGTCCCTTCATTGAAGCAATTGCAGAATTTACTGACGTTGAAATCCCACAGGTAACAAATAGCGACGAGAAGGAACTCCTTGTGATCCCTATGCCAAATGGTATAGGGGGAGAGGATATCAACATCATTGATTTCCTTAATGACAAGTTGAAGGATGATGCAATTCTTCCTGTGATCAAACCAGGTGACGAAGTGCCCAACAGTTCTACTAATATGGTTTGCAAACATATTGACTACATCGATGAAAGTGTCGATGTGCTTGTTGCTGGCATTCCAGCAGGAACAAAAGGCCTTTGTTTAGCTTTCAATCCCTGTGAACAAATCTATGCTGTATCGGCAGGTAAGATTTCCGCCATGTGATCTAGAACTAGCCATCATTATCTCACCATTCTGTACGTTCTTCCAATCAGGATTTGTCAAAGTAGACATTCCGCTCACAAATCCTCTTCTTAAGCTTGGCTTCACGTTGAACACAATTGGTGAGCATAAGATCTATCTTCTTTTGAATTTTCTGCTCACAACTCTGACCTGTACCTTATATTGTCAACAGGAATTTCGATCAACAAGGACTTCACTATTGAGACCCACAATGAAATGTGGGATGGGGGCTCCATGGATGCTGTGTCGAAGGTGGATGGACATTTTGCCCTCAAAGGAACTCTCAGTCTCAAGTTTGGTGAAGAAGATTCGGTCAGTTTCCATGCTTTACTATTTCAGAGTTTATGCTTGCCTGTCTCCTAACTACCTGTTCGCTTCATGTTTTGTTTTTATTCTTCGCCAGATTTTTGAATTTTCCGTGAATGGGAGAGCGAGAATCTTTGTTGATGTTGATCCTGCCAATGATAACACTCATCTTACAGCTTTCGAACACATGGTAGGTAACATGAGAATGAAGATTATCACTATTATATAATTCTAACCGTCTTGACTGTTTCTACCAGGATGACTTTGAAATGGTCATATCTGGCCTAATTTTTCCGAAGATTGTCATTGGCAAATTCCCATTAGTTCTCACCTTCAATTTCTCCAAGGTCCTAAACGCTGCAATTGACATCCACCTCCTTGTTGACGAGCAGAATACCCAGCTTGAATTCGCTGCATCCGTCAACACTGATTTGATGAACATTTGTGAAGTTTCTCCTGCCACCAAGTTCCTCTGCAAGTATTTTGAACAAGCTAGTGCGGGTCTCAGCCTCCAAGTTCAATCTTTTGTAAATATCAATCAAGAATTCGGGCTTCGGTTTGCCATTAGTGGTGAACTTGACGCTCCTGAATTCATGGACATTGCTTTCAAACAGCTATTCCCCAAGTGGCCAGCCGACGGGCATGCTTTTGATCTCTCTATTTGGTTTGAGCTCAATGCCGACCAAGAAATCGAGACGTGTGTTGATGCAGGCTTAGGACCAATGTGCTTCACCCCCAAGTGCCTCAATAACGACGACTGTGGTGGAGATCAGATCTGCCATCTGTTCAAATGTCAGGCAAAGTTGCCAGACGGAACGGTTGGCTGCTTCAGTGATTACGACTGTCAGAACTTTTGCAATGGAGGAATCTGTACAGGAAAGCTTGACAATGGTCAAATGTGCAACTGGGAAGACATTCGATGCAAAAGCGATCATTGTGTTGGTAACATTTGCCGCGAGTGCGCAAAGCATTCCGATTGTCCATCTGGTGAGGTAAGGGCATTGATTGTTCAGTGATAGAACGTCCATGAATTTTTTCCAACAATTCACCATTGTCCTTCCCTTTGATCATTAACATTGTAGGCCTGCCGAGGTACTCCTTTGCAATGCAGAGAGCTACATGATAACGGCTCCATGTGTAACTGGGATGATAACAACTGTGCCAGTGGGCATTGTGTTAGTAACATTTGCCGCGAGTGCGCAAAGCATTCCGATTGTCCATCTGGTGAGGTAAGGACATTGATTGTTCAGTGATAGAACGTCCATGAATTTTTTCCAACAATTCACCATTTCACTTCATTTTTGCTTTTATCATAGAGCTGCCGAGGTACTCCTTTGCAATGCAGAGAGCTACATGATAACGGCTCTATGTGTAACTGGGATGATAACAACTGTGCCAGTGGGCATTGTGTTAGTAACATTTGCCGCGAGTGCGCAAAGCATTCCGATTGTCCATCTGGTGAGGTAAGGACATTGATTGTTCAGTGATAGAATGGCCACGAATTTTTTTCAACAATTCACCATTGTTCTTCCCTTTGATCATTAACATTGTAGGCCTGCCGAGGTACTCCTTTGCAATGCAGAGAGTCAAAAAATATTGGGGAGATGTGTAATTGGGATGATAATGTTTGTGCCAGTGGACATTGTGTTGGTAACCTTTGCGCAGAGTGCGACGGTAGTAATAGCCACTGCAAGTCTTGGCAGTGGTGCGACGGAAACAAATGCAGATCGAAAGGCAATGATGGGTATTGGTGTTATGGTGAGAACGCCAGGTGCCACAGTAATTCCTGCAAATGGGAAAAGGATGGATTTTGGGATCCTGGTCATTACGGATGTCAAGGAAACTAGATCCCCGCCTTTCCTACTGTGTGAATCGCAGACTTGTCATATTCCCAGAGCTGCAGAACCGATGTATAAGGCTGCAAGAGAGCGAGATGTCAAGACTCATTTCCGCGTGAGTTCCCATAATTGCTCTTTAAGCACCAATGTATCATCTCTATTTCCGTTGTTTGAATTCAATATATCTAGTCACACGGTGATCTTTTGCGGTAGGGGTGACAAGTACAGTGGCTATGCATCATTCCTGACCATATAATAACCATCTTTTGCAGTTATGTCATTAAGAGCATCACCATAGCCTCGAATGAATCGCAATCAGGCTTTTTGCCATGCGCGGGGGGAGGGGGCACTGGTATAAATGCTATTTAGGAGCTCACCTAGAGTATTGTCGTCAATAGATATAACGATAGTAAAGATGTCTGAAAACGATAACAGAAATTATGAATGATGTGTGAATAATGATGGAAATCGATATGTCCGCATGGTTAAACGGTCCCCGTGAGACGATACATCTATGAATCGTATCACACCACTATTAACTATACTAAATGCGATAGCTCCAACAACGAAAGTGGAACATGCGCAGATCGACCCATCTTTGTCCACCGTGAATACGGCGTGGGAAGTCCCTGTAAGGACTCGGATCTAACCGTCAATAAATAATCCTTGTAAACATCTGACGCTTCTTCACAGCATTGTGAACCTTTGTAAACAAATCTGCATGATTGTCCTCAGTGTTTTCCTTCGATACCAGCATGATTCCAGCAGCAACAGCCTCGCGACAAGCATGGTAGTTGATCGAATTGTGCTTCTTGGTAAGAGTAGATGTTGGGTTAGTTGTATTGGCCACAACGCCAGCATTGTCACAATGGACGATTGCAGGTCCGCATCCTCTGCACCGTTAGGACCAATAATACGACAGTCCGCCGTAAGAGAAGTCTGAAACGCGACCAAAAAAGACATGCCACATCACCAATAATAAAATACTAGAAAAAGTTGAACCATATATTTTCCTTGCAACAACAACCACAACCGATATTCCATTTCCTGCTCGTTCCACTGCATCTCTTAGGAACTTGAGTATTCCGAAATGTGCATCATCGTAGTCACTTGATTGCTGTAGGAATAGTATGAATGAGAAACCCATTGATGCGACGACTACTGTGGACGACGATGATACTACTAGTACCGATAAGAACACGAAGAATGACCACCAATCATTATTATTCAAATGTCCACTCTGTGATGAAGCTCCTGTCATTAATGAGACATGCCCCGGTTCCTGTGGCAGTTTGGAAGGAATGATGGTCTATGATCCACAACAACAGCAACAACAACGCAAGAAGAGTAGTCGCACCTTTGGATTCGATTGGGCCAATGGCTATGTGGCCCCCTTTTTGGGCATTCATCGGTCCGCCGTGAAAGAAGCATTGGAGGCTGCTGACATTGCAGGCAACGATACCATGGTCGATTTGGGATGTGGGGATGGTCGAATTTGTCACCTGGCATGGGCCATGGGTGCTGCCCGAGCCGTGGGATACGATTTGGACGAGTCCTTGATTGCCATTGCCAAAAGTGAAAGGGAAGGAATACTGGATACTGAAACTAATGTTAGTCACTTGGACATGAGGAATACTTCCAAAGAAGAAAGAGAAGTGTCCAGAACGGCATCCTTTCATATTGCAAATCTATTTGAGGTGGACTTGGAACCATTTTCCATCATTACCATGTTTCTATTGCCGGAAACGACCGACAAGCTTGTTCCCACACTTTCTCAAGCACTTCGATCAAAGAAATTGAATGTAAGAATCATTGCCTTTGGATGGCCCATTCCAGGATTGGGCAATGCAGCGGCCAAGTACACCAACAAGACTGGGAGTCTTCTGGACAAGTGGTATCTATATACCAATACTACTCTACCAGGTACCAATCCTCCTAAATTTGTTCAGCGAGTTAATATCAAGGAGGAAGAGGCTGTCATGTAATGATAAGAATAACGCTATTCATTGCTAGTACTCTATAATTTATTACTTTTTTGTTTGGCTAGCTTAGCATTGCTTTTCTTTTTCCTATGGTCGAGTATAGACAAAAATGTTCTCGTCCACGTCTCGTGTGATTCGCATACTTTCATCGACATAAAACGTCTGCAATAAGGAGAAGGAAAGTAAAAAAAGAGAATACAAATGGCCAGTCAGCACATTGAATCAATCGATCAATCAGTCAACTAATCAAATCATCTTCATGACTACTCTATACCGTACTTGTAGTACGTACCTGCATGGCAATCACTGGAACGTCCCCTCGAATCGTCTTGTAGACTTCTCCCACTGGAATTTCCATATTCAATTCTTCCTCCATGAGTTGATTCAATAG
This sequence comes from Cylindrotheca closterium, assembly GCA_933822405.4. Lineage (NCBI taxonomy): Eukaryota > Bacillariophyta > Bacillariophyceae > Bacillariales > Bacillariaceae > Cylindrotheca > Cylindrotheca closterium. The sequence continues at coordinate 78,776 of CAKOGP040000069.1, read as the reverse complement.
TGGAATGTTGGATCCCTTTACTTTGGTGCCTTGGAGTCGCAATTCCATTTTTTGGTCGGACACAATTTGGAGGGAGGCGGTCGTCACTACGGTTCCCTTGATTTTGAAGGGCAATCCGGGTAGGACGCCCACTTCCAAATCCAATTCGTTGATCAATTCGTTGGAACTCAAAATTTGTTTCACCCGGCCAATTCGAGACCCAGAAGTCGCCCGATCGTGCAAGGTAAATCCATTTTCGGCCATTTGCTTGTTGTCATCGCCGACCGCCATGCGAATGGCTTGAAAAAACGGACTGGATCGAAAGAGTTGGGTACTGGAATAACACAAATCCCATTCGCCCTCGCAATGATAGGCAGGATTGGCCGTAGGATTCAAGGCTTCCAATTGAGAGACTAGATCCAAGACTAGTCCAGCTTCGTCCTTGTTGGTAAACAAACCTCGATTGGTAACACTGGCCAACAATAATAATTCTCGTTTCAAGGCATCTCGGATTTTGACATCTTCTTCCTTGTCATCGACCACCACAGACTTTTTTGGTAGAATGTCTTCGGCATCGTAATCAGAAGGTCCAGTACCATCGGGAAAGTCTCTTAAAATGATGAGATTGTGATTGGAAGATGGTGATGGTGATGGTGATGTGAGGAACCCAGAGATGCTGGTTGTCAGCAGGAGTAATAGTGAACAAATTGCTGTACATTTCATCATCATCATCATCATTATTACAATTGGAGATGCTTGGTGTTACGTTGTCTTTCTACTGCACTGCCGGTGATAGTGGCTAAGATGGAAGAGATACCGGTACGTGGAGGAGACCGAGGCGATGATATGTTGAAGGTTCTCATTGCATGCTTCAAGCCAAAAATCTTTCGTATGAGTCAGTCCCCTTCTTTTTCCCCGGGGATGCCAACATTTGGGGGCAGTTCGAGCATGGAGATGCCAAATCATTTTGGATCTTTCACTGTATATTCTCGTCCGACTTGGAACCGCAGATGGGCATGATCACCGCCACAACAACAAGGACAACACGGTCAACTCGCATTACCGCTACTACATTGTTACCGCTCCTTGCTGCCACGTGTTCTAGTTTGGCCCTCTTTTCACCTCCAACAAGGAGTTGTCGAGTTGCCACTCCTCCTCATCATTGTGGATTCTGTGCTCCGTCTTCTCCTCGTCGTCCTCTTTTGTCCACTATCACCTGGATTGGTGCCAGACAACAATTCACGACCATGTCTCTCGCAATGACAGATAACGATGAAAATGATGATTTGTCCGCGCAAGAAAACACTCTTTCATTGGCTACAAACGAAACAACCAGTAGTTCAGCTCTTGCTGCTAAAGAAATATCACCACTACCCATGCAACCCAAAAAGTTGCACTCGGTCACCGTCTGCATGGTACCTCCACCTGAAAATGAACATGTTTGGGAACAAGTATCGGAAATGAGACGGACCCTCCAAGATCCAGGCTATTATCGGTGGCCACCCCATGCCAATCTGCTCTATCCATTTTTGGAGTTGGGCAATTATAAGAAGGATCCAGAATCCAGGCAAACCAACTTGAACGTAATTGTGGAAAAATTACAAACGGCAATGCGGAAGTGTCCTCCCTTTTGGATCCAATTGAAACAATTTGGAACTTTTGGAGGAAAACAACGCGGAGTACTCTGGTTGGATCCGGAATCCTTTCCCATGAACGAAGATGCGACTGGTACGATCGAAGAGTCGTCGAAGAATGGTGTTGCACCCCTGATTCAACTACAGTCACTACTGGAAGAAGCCTTTCCTAGTTGTCAAGCACAATCTCAGAAGAATAGCAGTGGATTTGTACCGCACATGACACTCTCCCATTTTGAAAACTTGGAGGCTGCCAAGGCAGCGCAAGAGTTGATTTCGCCCATTCCCACCCAGTTGGAATTTGTGTTGGATCGGATCTATCTGTTGGAGCGCCTGGGAGATGATGGACAATTTCTGCGGGTCGCCGAGATTGGATTGGGAGAAGAATCCTCCTCCAAAGTGACTGCCATTTTCGATCCACCATCCCCCTTTCCAGGCATGCCCGCAGACGAAGAAGATTGGGTCCATGAGGAACGCATGAAGCTCAAATCCAGGCGGAATGGCAAAGGACGAAAAACGAGAGGAAAGCAACAACGCCGACGACGATCGTGGAATCCAAGAGTACCGGATACCCCCGAAATGATTGCGGCCAAACGAGCGGAACGCAAGGCCAAGCGAGAGCGACTGGAACGAGAACAACAACAAGAAGAAGAACAAGCAGCAACGGGGGAAGCATAAAATCTTAGCCACCAAAGAAGGAGTAGACTACCCTCCGTATTCTTTCGATTGGTTATGTTTTTAAAACTACCTACCTAATGCGCCCATCATAATTCGATTTGGGGACCAATCGAGGGTTCGACACATTTCGACTCCACGATGGCGGAAGTGGCCGTTCGGAAAAGAGTTGATGGATCAGTTCTCGTTTGGCATCGTTGGTCCACCCACTAGCATACGTGCGGCTTTTGGTAATGGCCTGGAGAAAGGTAGTGCTCACCAAGCCATCTTCGCTGCAGTCGGCCAACATGTTTTCAACAAAAAGGGTACGTTCGTCGTCGTCTTTTGGGCCTGACAAGGCATCGAGGCCGACTTCGAGCAACAAGCAATATGGATGACTGTCGTATTGAAATCTCGAATTTCTCATGGCCTCAAAGGTTTCTGTGGCCAACTTGAGCGTCTCTCTTCGCCTGCGAGCACATTTGGTGGCACACCGTAAAACTCCCAAATAAAGTTCTGGAGATGTGGACAAATTCTGTTCGTTTTCTACTTGTTGCAAACTCTGCAACCATTCAATGGCCCGCTGGAGGGCAGCTATCCGATCTTCCACCTTTCGTTCCTTCTTGGCCTTGTGTAGCCAGGTCCGAATTACAATAGCAAATGATTCCGAATTAGGACACAAATCCATTTCCTTTTGTTCCTTGTATTTGTCTCCCAATGTTAGTAAAAGAGTTTCGGCTGCCTTAGCCCCATCCGTCTTTGCGAGTGCCCGCATAACAATGTTGTAGGTAGTTTTGGTAGGAAGGAGGGCGGCGTTGCTGTCTACCTCCGCATCATTCCAGAGTCGTTTGAGCCACCAATTCGCTCGTTTTCCAGCATTGGGATGCTTCGAATTGGCCCATGCGGACATGACCTGTAGAGTAACAGAAATGAGAAGATCCGATGCCCAATTTTTAGTACTACTGCAACTACCTTCAAGCACAAAATAACAAAAATACTATCGTACCTTTTCAAAGGATATTCGATCGGGAGCTCGGTCCGCAAAACCATTGTCTTTCTGTGAAATCATAGTTCGTAATATTGCCTCCGCCCTAAAGGGTGCATCCTCGTGTCCATACGCCGCAATGGCGGCCCAACCAGTAATCAGAATGTTGTAAGGGACAGCAGTAGGCACCACACCCTTGACTCCAGCATCTTGCAAGTCGTGCATGTACTTGAGAATCGAATGGGCCTCTTCCAATTCACTAATTCCATTCATGGAAGGATCGCTGGTAAAACCGTGCCCTTCATAACAGTATCGAGCCTTCATTTTTGCCACTGACCCAAATGCATCAATGGCCATGGAATATGAACGTGTATCTGGAAGCACCCGAGACGATGTTGGGTTCTCTCGTTGATAGGACTCCATCAATCGTAGCAGTGCCAGTACTTTCGTGGCAATAATGGTATCGTGCTTGCATCGAGTCCATCCCCGAATGACAAAGTTGAAAGTTTCAGTGTTGGGTATTACTGTAGCGGCCTCGCCAAAGTGATGAAATTCCGAATGCAAGCGCCTCAGGATTCCTTCCGCTTGTGCGGCATTCGATTGAACAATAGTTTGATTGCGCTTGTTGGATCCTGACCTACCTCGAGTCAAGGCATCCAAAAAGGCATTGTAGCATTCAATGGTGGGTCGTATACGTTCCGGTGCATTTTCACTTTCGGCAACCAGCTCATTCAACCATCGTTCAGATCGATTGACAACCACCAAAATATTTTCCTTGTTGGCATTGGCCCAGGCTTGAATGGCAGCCTGGTAACATTCAGGAGTTGGATGTAAAGCGGAGTGTCTTTTGAGTTGACTCATCACATGTTCGGCCCGTCGCGGGGCTCCCGTATCATCAAGGTCGGGAGCCGCTAGCGCGTTCAACACAATCAAAAAGGCTTGGACGTCCAGATCTTGTGGTTGAGATTTCAGCATGGCTTGCAACCAAGATTCTTTTTCTTTGACTGTTGCATCCTTTAAGAAGTCCTGTTGATGCCACTCCTTGTCGTCCCATCCTCGCGTAAATACTGAGGCATGCCATCGAACAGGATTTGAGGACAACAATGGAGTGGTTGGTTTCCAAGGGGCGTGCCTCTTTCTTCCGCCTATTGAAGATGACGACGATGGCGGCAATTGGCTACCACTGACACAACGAAGGTATGACCTACTCCGTCGGGTGCCATGTAGATAGGTGCGATGTGATGATATTGCACTAACATGGCGAAGCATTGTCGACGACATCGCCTATCAGCTTCTCGATCCTGCGTTTTGAAAACTTTTTGTGTCTTGTGTTTGTTTTGAATGTCACGGGCGACGGGCGGAAGGACCTGTGTTAAAAATCGACTACACCGACTGAGAAGAGCTGAATTTTTGAAATGAGCAGCCGTTCATCATCTCCACTGCGCAGTGACTCTGATAATGGCAACCACTAGAGAAGAGGATAGTAAATGGGTCACCGTGGGCCCCAGTGACGCCCAGGTGGACATTCCAAGAGATATCACACACGTGACTCTGCAACCCGAAACGGATCTAATAGAAAAGTATGGCTTCTATGGATGTGAAGCCTTGGTAGAAGTTGATGCTCCTCTCACGTCAAGGCTACGCATCATTCGAAGCCAGGCTTTCTATAATTGTATCAAGCTGAAAAGAATTGCAATTCCAAAGACAGTCAATCAGATCAACAGCCATGCCTTCTTTTGGTGCGAATCGCTGACCAGTATTTCACTGGTCCAAACCCAACTGAAAACCATTGGAGGCTACGCCTTCGCCTATTGCTTGTCGCTAAAGGAGATATTGCTGCCTGCTACCATCAAGGTGATTGAAACTTGTGCCTTCTTCGACTGCAAGCAGCTGATCAATGTGGAATTTCCTGAAGGTTTGGAAGTTATCATGGACAATGCCTTTAAAATGTGCAACTCGTTGGAGATAGTTCACATTCCTTCGACAGTGACCAAGATTGGGCAGCGAGCCTTTACCAACTGCTCCAAAATTCAAACGGTAGAGATTGCATTGGAAAGATCCCTGCTCCGCGAGATCAACGCAGCTGCCTTTCGCGGCTGTTACGAACTCCAAAATATTGCCATTCCCAGCGATACCTTGGTGCAGAGCGATACCTTTCGATTGTGCCCCCAGCTGGCCGAGAACCTGGCCGGTAATTTGCCACCTGATTATGACGAAGCCATGACGGAGTTTCTCAAGCATCGCTTCGATGACCTGCCGCTGCACAAACTCTGCTATTCAATTTCCTATGAGAGCCAAGAAATTATTGCCGAAAAGATTGAACACCTGCTACTGACAAATGATAAAGCTTGTTGGTACAAAGAATATGACGCTCTGAGAAAAACACCTGGACATCTTCTCGCACTAGCATCCAATTGCACTCAAGATAGTGATTTCCACAATGGCGTTCTCACCATACTGTATTCCAAGCCCATACAATCATTGGGCCTTGAAGACTGGCGATCCGCCTTGCGATCAGTGATAGTGGACTACACGAATACATTGACTCGAGAGGACAGAATTTTTCGAATTGATGAAATAATATCCATGTTCGAGTCTCTCGAGCTGATGGAGGCTACATCGCTTTTGGAACTGGCACTATGGAAGGCCAAGATGAAATCCTGGAGAGAAGACAACCCAAACACGAATGATGCTAGTCTCGATGATCCGGAACTACGAAAAGAATGCTTTGTGCAATGTGGTTCTCATACAATCATCAATAGTATCCTCCCATTTGTCAAGCAGAATCGAGCTCCCATGGTGCCATTTTTCAGCAATAATGGAGACAATGATGATTCAATCAGCAATGAAACTGCCATCAGTTGGTGATATCGAAACAAAGAATGATGGATACTAGAAAGACTATGAAGCACGGTAGATGGACTAAATAGGTACTATGGGTGCAGAGTCCCGGTGCTACATGCTATATCTCCTTGCTTGTGACGCCAGTGACCTTCGTTGTCGCCTTTCTGCATAAGGATGTAATGGAATAGCAGTGATGCCTTGCACTTGTTCTTTACTACATGCATCGACTCCTGCCAAAGGCATTGTGACAGAAATTGGCGCCAAATTGTCATCTTCTATGAATCCAGCAAAGGCCGCAATGTGACGCAAGCGTCCTTTCCTCCTTTTGATGAGTTGCTAATCTTATCACGGAAGTATCGAATGGGGTCCAGCTTTTCATCACATTCATTATCGTGTATCGCATCTGTGGATGATGTGGCCAGTTGCCATGACTCTCCTGAAGCAAACTTGCACTGATGGCAGTTGTAATCCGCGACTTTGGACTGGCAGTTGAAACAATGTCTTTCTTTGCGCTGGAAATCAGGTCTGGAGAGCACCTCATGCAAGAACAACACTCACGGTCGCAATATGCAGTTTAGTAGCTTTCCAAAAAATAATAAATTGATTTGTTGCAGCTGCAGCAATGTTCGGCATCGGTGGTTGCTTTCTTCATGTCGCAATTCGACACTAGCTGTGCGTTGGATGTTTTCCGTCTCTAGTCTGTTTGGTAGCTTGATTTCTTGCCCCATCCCTATTCCTGGACTGCACCACTTCTACAGTATCTCATCAGCCAGGTTTTACCATATACATGTACGGTTTGTTATTCGTACATAAATCACTTCAAACAAACGGCAGATGATATTCGCTGTGTGATCAAAGTCGTGCTGCGCGCGTGGTTCAATCGGAACGGACGGAGCGTTCCACTATAAATGTAGTGAGTTATTCCGAGAACATGACCATCTGCTCGCTATAATTGTCCAAATTCGTGGCCGTATCATTTGAGAGCGCTTGAGAGCGCTTGAGAACTTTGCGAAAAAAGCGAAGGGTGGACATGAGGAATAGAGGTCATGAAGTACATAAAGATCAATGCAGTATGCAATATCTTTGATCACCCCACTTCTGAATGACTTGTTGACTCATTGAAAAACTTTCAACTGTCAGTTTCCTTTTGGTGTCACAAGTTTATAATCCCATGAAACCACAGTCCGCCATGACAACCACACTCAAGAGAGGAGTTACCATCAACCCAGCTGTCCAAGCTGTAGAGATCTTGAGCATTTATGATTATACCCCCAGCGAGATCTCAGCTACGTGGTATGATGAAGACGACAGGCAAAAAATCACCCAACACTGCTTTAAAGTACTGCAAAAAATGGAAAAATGTGGAGGGACCAAGAACGGCCAAAAGTATTGCACTCGAGGTCTTGAAGCACATACAACGCTGGGGTCCATTATTAAAAAGAAAACAAGAACAGCTGCGTTCGCAGCAGTACTGAATGAGCAAGCAAGGCAATGGAACGAGAACGAACAAGTCGATGATCGAGCCATTTCAGAAGCATACAGAGAAACTAGCTCCAGCAGCCAAATGTGGGCTCAAGCTATTGGTAACCAAGACCGAAAAGACGCAGATGCTTATCTCTACGCCGATGAAGAGGAGATCGAAAATGTCGATTCGACTACTACAGGAGCAGTTTCAATGATCAAGTCTGCAGAGGAGTCTGTTTTGAAAAGCCCTTTCAGCCAAAAACGAACACTGAATGTGAACAGCGCAGCTGTTATCATGGTCCATCGAGGTGCAAGGGCGGCATGACGAGTACTACCAACTCATTAAAAACCATTTTGAGACATTAATACGTCGTAGCACACTATATCATTCTATTTTACTGTACCGTAAGATACCTGGCGGCAAGAGTTTCTGCACGAAAAGTCATTTCCGTCAGAATCTTATTGTACCACGCCGGCACGTACCTATCAGTATCTCCGAAGAAAGCTTGAGGACACGTTGGTACCACATGGTCCCAGTTACCTGGTACCGTACGTACCTTCAACCCCTCTGATCATCCTTGCTCTGATCACCTTCGTCGATCCCTTCGAGCCAATCAGTTGCTTTGCTTTGGCAATCACAATGCACGGTGCTGGAACTTAGAGTCATTTCCGTTCTCTATCTCTGAAACGTCGGTAGGAACACATGAAATGCGCAAATTTTTGACTGAACCACTCTTCCAATCGTCGCGTTGACTCATTTGTGGTTAAGGGAGAAACAAGAAGAAGGAATGGAAGTATACTAGAAACTATAGAGTACCTACATAGTACGGTGTCGAAGATAGCCGATTTGCGCCTTTCGCTTGTGCGCTCGTATTGGTGTTTTTCCATATTCAAAGAAACAGATATTATGAATGACTTACTCTAACCTAAAACGTAGACGAAAGATCGAGAACGAATCATTGGACTTGATTGGATCATAAAAGTAAGGTTGGATTCTATCATTCTACTGACGACGGTCTGACGGCCTTCAAGTAACAACTGTTAGCCCAAATCAAGGCCCAAACCAAGTCTACCGGTACAATCTACAAGACACCAGTCTCGATCCACTGGGCTACTGTGATCTGAAATCTGCAGACCCCGGAGCGTGTGTGTAGACTTCTTAGAATAGTGGAGCACTCGAACATCGCACAACGAATCCGAGCAATCCGCAGGCTCAGATGTAGTATAAATCCGTGCGTGAAGGAATATCATCAATATCACCATAATATGACTCGATGGTCAAGTCTATTTGTTACATTATATTGCGGCAAAAGCGGTACTGGGTACTCATTCTAGTGCTATGTGCTATATCTCCTTGCTTGTGCTGACTTGTTCTCTTTAAGCTGAGAGTAATACCACTATGGGTACTGATTCCTCCTGACGCTATATGTTATATCTCCTTGCTTGTGACACCAGTAACCTTTCCAAGCATCTTCAAGCGGTTGGAATCCATCACAGCAATGCGTCCCAATGCGGCGCACTGTTCGAATGGCTCCAAGAACAAGGGTGCGGTAGGCTCGAATTCGACCTCAGCGTTCTCAAATTGAGACAACTCTGTAGGATTCTCCACTTTGGCACCACCAGTCTTCTTGGATTGCTTCCATAGAATCTTGGTGATTTTGCAAGCAACCTTGGCAGTACGAGAAAAAATGATAGGAGTGTATCCTGGCTTCAAGACACCTGGATGCTCTTGGACTGCCACCATGGCGGTGAAACTCTTGACGGGAGCCAAGGATCCTTCCTTCTCGAGATAAATGATGTCTCCGGCATTGACCTTTTCATCCTTGGCAATACCCTTGATGGATATTCCCACTGAGTTTCCAGGTCCAGCAGAATCCAAGACCTTCCTGTGTTGTTCAATCGAAAAGACTTTCTTTCCAGTAAGTCCAGATGGAGCAATTCCGACGATATCACCGGGACGGATGGTTCCTTGCTCAATGGTGCCAGCAATGATTTGGCCAACTCCCTTGATGTTGTAGATGTTGGAAATGGGGACTCGCAATGGAGCTTGAGGGAAGCGCTGGGGTGGACGGAAGAAATCATTCAATGCATCCACAATGGTAAAGCCAGTCACCTTTTGCTTGGGGCCCAAGTTGGCGGACCAGCCCTTGTACCAAGGAGCCTTGTCAGATCTTTCGACAAGGTTGTCTCCGTGGAAACCAGAGTATGGAATGAATGGAACCTTCTTGGGCTTGTATCCAATCAATTGGAGCATCTTGCTGAATTCTTCCTTGATTTCGTTGAAGCGATCCTCAGACCAGTTGCAAGAGTCCATCTTGTTGACACCCACAATGATTTGCTCCACGCCGAGCAAATACAAGAGGCGGGCATGTTGACGAGTTTGCCCTTCTTCGACCCCCATTTTGGGATCGGCCTTAGCAATGGCGGACTCGAAACCTCCTTTTTCGGCGGGGACGAGCAATAGACCAACATCGGCAGTCGCGGATCCCGTAATCATATTCTTGATGTAATCCTTGTGACCGGGAGCATCGACGATGGTATAGTGGTATTTGTCAGTGTAAAAGTCCTTTGTATTGGACTGGATGGTGACACCACGCTCACGTTCTTCCTTGTTGGTATCAAGGAAGTAGGCGAATCCGAAGGAAGACTTTCCATTCTCTTCGGCAGCGGCCTGGAGCTTTTGCATCTCGCGTTCCGAGATGCCACCCTGCTTGAAGATGAGATGTCCCGTTGTTGTACTCTTTCCAGCATCGACGTGTCCGGTCACCACAAGAGAGAGGTGTTCCTTTTCGGATGCCATGATAGATATTTTCTTTGCTTTTAGATGGAAGTCTTTTGGTGAGTCTTGAATTGTCTTGCAAATCTGTCGATTTGTAAATTGTGAGGAGAGTTTGGGTTTGTGTTGGGGTTCATCCGGGTGTTCATCCGGGTTTCGAAATGGTTCTGCAGGGTTCATCATCCGGGTTTGCATGAAAGTGATGCTGATTTGAGAGAGGTTCGAAGAAGTCGAAGCAGTTCCAAGTGATTTGAATCATGCGACTACAGTGCCGAAAATTTTGAACGACAACAACACTGAATGAAGACAGCTTCTAGTAGGCTACTTTTACAGCGAGAAACTACACCATCATGATTCCATCAGAGATTAATTCTTCCATTTCCTCTACCATGGATGGTGCGAGTGGAATCAATTTGGAGCTTTCAAAGAAACTGATACAATCCTACACGCCTCCAAATGGAGGAACCACGAAACGAATTCCTAACGACACAGCGAAAGCAATCTCGGAGTTGCTTCGGATATTTGTAGTGGAGACTCAAGCTCGTGCATCAGTGGAGGTATGTTTATCTTGGAGTCCAATTTGATCATCTTTTTCTTTGGCCCATTCATTCATTCGTGTTCATTTTCCCGTCGTTGCTATATAAACAGGCCGAGTGCGATGCCGTGGAAGACGCAGCGAATGGAGGACTTGCAAATATTCGAGCAGACCACATTACAAAGGTTGCAGTGGAACTACTTTTAGATTTTTCTTGAGAGATGTCTTGAGCGAAATACCATTGGGACTCCTACAATATTACTCTACTAGTCCACTAGTAGCAGATGTTCCTCGAGCGTCCAACTATCGGTGCATAATTCAGTGATCTAGATTACTCGTTGTTGTTATTCCAAAAGCAGTCTACCTCAGCTTTGACTTCTGCTAGAAAGTTCCTGCCTTGTTTTCCCGTTCCTTCAAAATGACTTTCCACAAGGTGATAATCTTTCACATCCATGTAAACACCGCCCTCGGAGGCAATGACCTGACCATCCGGCATGATACTTCCAATCCGTTTGACGCGATCGAATCCCCCCAATGCAGGTCCACTGTTGAGGATGATGCAAGTCCTATGCTCTTGCTCTACACCAATAATCACAGAACGTCGGAACCATTGGCTGTCACCACAAACACCAATGGGATCATAGTATTCAATGATAGCACCCGCACGCAACGTCCTCGCTTCCTTTTCCATTCTCGTCTGGACTTGGTCGTCTGAGGGCATTGCTTGTGCTGCCATCCTTTTTAGATTCCATCTAGCATGCATTCTCTCGTCCACGTTGTAGTAGGAGTAAACACGCCGTGATCGACACGATGCATTCTTATATATATATATCAAATCCAGCCTTCAACGAAATCAACCGTGCGCATACTGGCAAAGCCATCCAATCGGAAAGTAACTTAAAAGTATTGTAATATAGTTTCTATACAGTAGTACAGCACCAATACAATATCAATCACCCACTAATCAGTCCTACCGTACTACAGAACTAGACCATTTGTACTTGAAGCGCCTCGTCGGGAATACAAAAATTGATCCAACATTCCCATGGTCGTGACCACTCCTCCAATAATGGCACAGACGGATGTGAAAAAGGCCACCCATCCCTTTCGGTAGCCTTCGACAATTTCCACATGCAAGGGTGACACTTCGTAGAAAAAGAAGATCCCGGGCAAACCTCGGCTGCTTCCTGGATTCACGTGACGCAAATGTTCCGTCACACTGTATTGATTGGTTTGAATGGTGGTTCCGTTCAAGAAAATATACCGCGTTGGAACAATCTTGAAGTAATATTGGTACATACCGTGACCATCGGTAATGGCCCGAGTCTTTCCATCCAATTGGTGTACATGTCCAGGATAGCTATCCCCAAATCGTATGTGGTGCATGGTGTGGGTAACATTCCAATTCTCAAATGCTCGGTGAATCATGGTATTGAACCACTCATTCATATCCTTGGCGCCACCGGACTCGTCCGATATAGCATCTGTCATCTCCCGACTCGGTGCCAAATGAAAGTTCCCACCACCCGAATCCAAGGCAACGAGTCCGTGTACGTTGCAGCCTTCGCCTTCCTCGTTTCCTTTCTTGACTTCATGTTGACATTGCTTGACATTCTTGATATCTTTGAGTTGCCATCCTTTCTTTTGGTAGGTTCGTTTGACATCTTCGCAAGTGTTGCAACATTCGTCCTCTTCTCCCGCACCATAACAGCTACCACATTCCTCTTCGTCCGAGGACTCGTCGTCTTCATTGAATTTGACTTCCATTTCGTTCAAGGCCGTCTTGAAATGTTCCTCTTCCAAAAAGGTACTCCCCGGTTCCAATTTGGCCCGTCGTCCTCGAAATTCCAAGGCCCCCGTGAGTTCGTCCACCTTGACGCGATGTTTCCACACATGATGCGATTTGTCCAAATGCAACGATTGGGTTTGTCCCGTGGGATCATTGGCATCAATGCTCAGTAAATTGCAGGGTATATTGGGTAAAGTAATATCAAAATCAACTTCCAATCCTCGACTGGAGGTTCCATTCACATGAACTCGTTCCGTAATGATGGTTTGAAAATTATATCTCATTTCGGTCCACAACAAGTAGAAAATTGCTTTTTTTTTAAATAGAGAGAAAGCAAGGAATTTGGTGGTAAGAAGGAAGGAAGGAAGGAAAGAAGGAAGGAATCATTCAATTCATCACATTCCGCCGCGATTGATTGGCATTACTGACTCACAACTTAACGTGACAATGGACAGGATCGCTCCTTGCAAGGTGTATACTCGGAATTCCTTGGACACAAAACTGTGGGAATCCAACGTTCGCAATCGATCTGAAAGGTCTGGCATGGTGATTGCTTGCTCTTTTTATATACTATATATCTGTGGTTGTTTCAACGATAGTCTGTTGTGGTGGTCACCTTCGCATTTATTATTTTCATGTTGTCGGTCGAACTCCAACCTCCGACACACACACCAAACTAACAAAGAACTCTTTCTGTACGTAGTCGTACATACGAAGGAAGGACCGTTATCGACTCTAATGACTTCACTGAGAATCCGACCGTTTGTGGTTGGCCTGGCTATTAGGAGTATTAAATTGTATTCAAATAGGGATGTTTTATTATTTGCTCTGACTGGCTCGCAACGACTCACCGCTTCATTCAGACAATAACCGCAACCCACTCCTACTGTAACATCTTTTTTTTCTTTCTATCATCATCATCTTGCGCCTCTGTGCAACGTTAGAGTTGTGTGATTCAAATCACTCTTTGTAGTAAAACAACAATGATCTTTCGAAAGAAATTATCACTCTGCGCCCTCCTCGCAATCAATCTGCTCGCTGCCCCTGGTGTTCTAGCCGACGATGGAGGCAATGACGATGCAAACAATAATAATAATAATAACAACAATGGAGACGATGCAGCTAACGGCGACGACGCTTACCAAAAATACTTTGCCAACAACGGACAGAAAAACTGGGATGGCTTTGGTGCAGGAAACGACAATATCCAATACTGGACGGATTATGCCATTTACCCGGATCGATGTATCGTCAGGTGAGTCTTATCTTTTATTTTAAGACAATCGATCGATTGATTGATTGATTGATTGATTGAATCGTTGATACGAAGAGGAAGGAATCCAAGGTCAATTCCATGCTGCAGCATTGTATAACTTACAAGTTCTTGTGCTTATTTCAACTTGCAGCAACAATGTCGATGTCGTTGTCTTTACGTTCCATGAGCAAAGGTACAAGCAATGTTCGGACAAGCCAATGGGAACGTATATCACACCGGTGTCCAACTTTTTGGAAGGCTACCTTCAATATTATCAACAAATTCAACAGGACAAGGGAAATGACGACTACGCACTCCCAGATGTAGCTCAATACGCATATTGTACCCAAAAATATGTCAATGGTGAAGAATATTGGTTGCAAATTGGGTGTTCCGACACTGATCGCCACAGCATTGCAGTCAATATTTACACGGACAATACTTGTACCAAAAGAAGCACTGTTGACGGATTGGACGATGCTAATATTGATGTTTCCGAGATTCAGGTACGTAGTAGGTTTTTTGCAGCATGATTGTTGTTGTTGTACGAGACGCGCCAATGCCGTACTAACCAACGAACCCTTTCGTTCTTCCATCCCATTACCAGATTCCATTCAAAAAGTGTCAAGCTTGCGTCATGTGGGTTGACAAGTCGGATGATCAAATTGACGACATGTTCTTTGAGAATCGTCAAACAAATGCTCCTCTTTGCTCCACTTCTTGGAATTACAAGAAGACTTGTAATCGACGATGCCGAAATATTGGTCAAGACCGAGACGGATGGAGCACTCCGGACAAAATCCTGCTCACTATTTTGGGATTGTTTGGCGCCGGCATGCTTTTTACTATCGTAAGGAGAAGGGAAAAGATGTCCAACAAGGATGCTCTCCTTGAACAGGCAGCCATGAACGCAGCAGGACTGCAACAATCACATGTCATTGGACTATTCATTCTATACATTCTGGTGGTCATTATCTTTGCTCTGCAAGTCATGAAGAACATTACATGGGCCATGCTTCTAATCATGAACACTGCCTTGTTTGGATACCTAATGAAGCTAACAATAGACAGCGGGGTGGGACAAGGAGAAACCGTCATTGGTCCCGATGGCACGATTATTCGGCACGCGGATTCGGATGACTCCAGTACCGACAGCCAGCCTCCAACACCCAATGCCAATGCGGGAACCTTTGAACCTGCTCAATTACCCGAGATTGCATAATTTTCATGGACTTGCCTGATATGATATCATACAATTACATTTACTGTACATGGACACAAATCCAATCAACGAATGAATGAAATGGAATGAATAATACGGTATCCATCCACCACAAACACTTCTTAGTGCATCTCGTAGAAACTCTAAAACATAATCTGTTGCATCTATAGTTATTGTATTTATCTTGTTATTTTCTAGAGTTGCTGCTGCTGCAAGTGGCAGTCGTGGAGTGAGAGAAGTATAGTTTAGTATCTTGTCGAACGGTATGATGATTATCACGCACGGGAGATGATCCAATTTTATTAAGGACAGTAACCCGTCCCGCGACATCGAGAATAAAAGTAGGCAGTTGTATTGCCTGGATCGTGTACTATGTAATTGCATCCCCGATAGATCATTGATCCCTCGTCCCGAATCAGCTCGGGATACAATTTCATTTTACTGTTTTCCATTTCTTCCAAAAACCAAGGTGTCGTTTTGTTCTTTTGGCGATCAAACGCAATGCGAAGAGTGCCAGGTCCCATTAGTACCTTGTCTGGCGGGACATCCTCAAGCACTTTTTGCAAATGCTCCATCCTTCGGGCATTGTACACTCCGGTCGGTCCTCGAAAAAAGTCGGAATCAAATTCCGTCTCACTCTTGTTGAATTCTTGTAGGACGCTCGGGATCATGTACCAATCATTCAGCATCGATTCCAAAGCCGCTTTCAAGACGGGATGAAACGGCGTCGTGGCAATAATGGCTTGAAAGAATGTACCGCTTTGCATCTTGGCCGTGATGAAATCCGCATTTGACGGTGGTTCCAAAGCTTGAAGCGTCTCAATGTCCACGTCCAAATAGTATCCTCCATACAGATAGAGTGCGGCCGTCCGG
This sequence comes from Cylindrotheca closterium, assembly GCA_933822405.4. Classification (NCBI taxonomy): domain Eukaryota; phylum Bacillariophyta; class Bacillariophyceae; order Bacillariales; family Bacillariaceae; genus Cylindrotheca; species Cylindrotheca closterium. The sequence goes on along the minus strand of CAKOGP040000069.1, from coordinate 62,766 downwards.
CAAATGTCGCCGCGGTAGGCAGGAAAGGTTTCCGTCTGAAAGATGGGAAGGTATTTCGGTTCCACTTGTTTCAAAAGTTCGATGCATTCTTTGTCCGTGTAAAAGAGAACCTCCACGTGAGATTGGTCCTCGATTCCCCATGCGTCGGCGTAAACTTGGATGGAATGCTGGACGTTGTCGTGCAAATGTTTGGGAGTTTTCTCATGGAGCAAGTTCTTGCTGTAGGTAAAGAGTAATCGGCGGGGAATACTGTTTGTAGCGTCGGAGTTGCCATCGTTGGCAACTAAAGTTTGGGGACGAGGCTTGAGAATAAACCCAGCAGTGGCTTTATTGGATTGTGCAGGGGGCAGTTCGTTGTTGTTTGGAATGGTAATGCTGGCCTTGTCCATCTTCGTTTCCTCGTCACTAACTCTAGACCGTCTCGATTCGCTTCTCAAACTTTCAGTTCTTGATTGCATCCGAAGATTCCTCCTTTCTTCTACGTCGTCCTCGAAGGAGGTATTGTGTATCATGTCCAGATAGGTTGGTACACGAAGGTTCGCCAATGAGAAAATCAGAAATACCAGTAGAATCAATGATCTCAGATACCACTTTTTTGTGGACAATGAGGCATCGCTTCTGTGCTGTCGTTCGGTGGCTTCCATTGGCGGCCTTCCACAGGCACTACTGTCTCTCAGTATAGCGAGGTGGATACAGTACTGTACTGGAGGTATGGCACAGATCGATGCAGATTGATTCAGAAGATGATGTGAATGGCAGTGCTGCTTCAGTCGAAGAGGTCATTCAAGAAAGGCCTAACTACGTACGTACCGGTAAATAAGTCTGTGGCATACTGTAGAAAGATAGGTACACACCAGTATAGTAGTATAGCCTGGGAATAGTGGCGTATTGCTGCACTGTACTTGCCATTGTCATTCGAAGAAGACAAGACGGCTCTTCAAGTGCCAATGTCACGGAAAAGGAGCCACGAGGACGTCTCGGAAGATATCTTTGTGTACTATGAGAACACAGACCTATCCTCCATCCCGACAAAAGTTACCTCATTACGGATTCACAGCTCTGTCAAAACGATTCCACCTTATGCGTTCAGAGGACGAGGAAACTTGGTCAATGTAGAATATCCAGAGGGATTGCAAGTCATTGGAGAGAGCGCTTTCTGTTCTTGCCAAAGTCTACGAGAACAACAGTTTCCATCGACTCTTGTCGAGATAGGTCCAGAGGCCTTCAATGATTGCTATGAGCTCGAAGTCGTCGGAAGCTTTCCACTGAACCTGAAGCTCATTGGGCAATGTGCATTCTTTCAATGCACAAATCTACGAAGCATTGAAATCCTAAGCGGCGCTTGTAACCTGCAAAAGAGCGTGTTTTCAGCTTGTTACAGGTTGACACATGTTCGGCTGCCTCAAGGACTAGTCATCATACCGAAGTGCTTGTTTCACGGTTGCAAATCGCTGGTTGACGTACAACTTCCTTCTTCGTTAATCGAGATTGGAGGTGCCGCCTTCAAACTTTGCAGACTTCTTGCAACGATAGAACTTCCCATTGGATTGAAGATTATTGGATCCGGTGCCTTCACCATCACTGGATTTAAAACCTTTCATTTCCCTTCTACGGTGGAAACCATCGGCGAAGGCGTCTTATCTGATTGCAAAGAGCTCGAATCTGTCACCCTACCACCCAAGCTAGTAACAATTCCAAACGAAATTTTCAAAGGTTGCCGCAAATTGAAGGATGTCTGCCTTCCAAAATCGGTTGCCCATGTTGGAAATTCGGCTTTTGAAAATTCCGCCTTGACTAATTTAGACTTTTCTCAATGTAACTTGACCAGCATTGGAGATTGCGCTTTTGAAAGTTGCCGGCTGACTGATTTGGACCTCTCGCAATGCAATTTGACCAGCATTGGGAGGCGCGCCTTTGCTGGCTGTCGGCGACTCAAGAAGATACTTCTTCCAAGAACAAGTCTAAAAACGATTGAAGTTGGGACCTTTCAAGAGTGTATTCTCTTGACGCATCTTTGGATTCCGCCAACCGTCGAATGCATTAAAACCGGTGCGTTTGGGAAATGTTCCTCATTGCTCTCCGTGGAACTACCCGAAAGCTTGAACCGGGTAGGGTTTGTTGGTCAATATCTAAGTATAAGTGGATACAACTCTCTGGTCAACTTTTGGCTTCCTACATCACACGAATTAGAGAATGCTAGACGCCACTATTTCATGGAAAATCTAAAGCTAGGAGAAGCTTCGAATGGTTATGAAGATCTGGTCAGCAAGCTGAAACAACGATTCGACTGCCTTCCACTTCACCGGGCTTGCTATTTTCAGAGCTATCATACACTACAAGACAATATTGACAGCATTCAGGGTATAGTGAAGGCTGATCCAGATGCTTGCAGCAAAGTGGATTTCGCTGGAATGACTCCATTCCATGTCCTTGGGTTATCCCAAATGCCGTGCCCGCACATGTTTCAATTGCTTCTTTCGGTAGTACCCTCTGTGGATGTAGTTATACGATCTCGAGATGTCTTTGGATACTCACCGCTGGACTACCTATGCAATAAGCATTCAACAACAGCACTGAATGTGGCGAAATCATTGCTTCGAAGCATCTTCAAGCCCCGAGTAGCATGCATAGGATTGGATCGCTGGAGGGAAGAGCTTCAAACTGATTTAGAAATGATCGAAGCTTCAGATACTGCGTCCATTGTTCCAAATGTCGCTTCCTTCCGCCGGAATCTGGCAGTGCACGAGCGGATGGAGGTGCAGTCGTTGCTGGAAATCGCTGTATGGAGGATGAAAGTAAAGGAACAATCGATGGGATTACATCAAGCTGGGGATGGCGCTGCAATTGCATTGTGGAATCAACCTAGTGCTGACCAATGTGATGCCTTTCATGCGCACAAGAGAACCATTGAAATTTGATCTCTGCCCTTCGACTGGCCGTTGTTACAAGATGTCGCCAACACGTCTTTTCCCCTATTGGTACATGTAGTCTAAAGGTACACGAGCATAATGGACTTGATTCAAAGATTCTTGAAGTCCTGGGAAGATTGCCAGTGAACCTGGAGGTCATCGGTAAAGCTGCGTTCAAAAAATGCAAAAAGCTGCGAAGGATTGAAATCCCAAGCGACAAATGCTGCCTTCAAGACTGTGTGTTTGCAGATTGTACCAGTTTGACACATGCTAGGCTTCCTCGTGGAATGGTGAAAATTCCTCCCTTTTTGTTTGACGAATGCAAATCGCTGACCGATGTAAATGTGCCTTCTTTGGTAACCGAGATTGGAGAGTGCGCTTTCAACTGTTGTGCCAGTCTTGTATCGATGGAGTTGGCCAACTGAAGAGCATACTTCTTCTTCAAAGAAGTCTGAAACTGATAGAAGAGGCGACCTTTAAAGATTGTTCTTCCTTGACGTACCTTTGGATCCTCTCCAACTGTCAAGTCCGTTGAAAATTGTGCGTTTGCTGATTTGTACCTCGTTGCTCTTGGTGAAAGTGCCCGAAACTTTGGAGCTCGTTCAATTTATTGGTATTGATTATGGTCATTTCGAACGATGTGGATACAACTCCCTAGTCAACTTTTGCCTTCGAATTGGATCACGTCAGGAGAAGCTGCGAATGGGTATCAAGATCTGGTCAGCAAGATGAAACATCGATTCAATTGTCTTCCACTTCACCGAGCTTGCTATTTTCAGAACTATCATACACTACAAGACAATATTGACCGCGTTCACAATATTATCCAGCTGCTTGCAGCAAAATGGATTTCGTTGGAATGACTCCATTCTACCTCCTCAAATGCCTTTTTTGCGCCTGTTTAAAGAGCTTCTTTTAGTATCCTCCGGATATATTATTATGCGGCCTCGGGGCATCTTTGGATGTACACCGTTGGACTGCTTATGCAAGAACCATTCAACAGCAGCAGCATGTGTGACAAAATATTGCTTCGAAGCATTGTGAAACCTCGAATTCCGTTCTTGGGAATGGATCGCTGGAGAGACGAACTCATGTGGAGAATGAAGGTGGAGGAAGAGAAGGCAACACGGAAGGATACCCGCGAAAGCTGTCGAGTCAATTGTGGAAGCCACGTCGTGCTGACTATTGTGGTTTTGTTTATGGATAAGTCTACCGGTACTACTCCATTTTGATGCAAGCCTTGTCGATCGCTTCTTGCTCCTGATGATGCAGCCATGATGTGAACAATAAATGTACATTCGTCGCCTTTACTTTTATAGCAAATGTGTTTGTGACCACACAGTGCAATTGGCTAGATATGCTATTAATGAACTACCTTAGAATATACTCAGACTTACTAGTGTTTGGTAAAAGAGTCGAGTGTAGTCGCAACACACACACAGAATTACACCCTACAATCAACCGTAAAGGTCTGGGGCGACTATCGTGCGCACGTGGTATGACCCAACGGACTCCTTTGAGCTCCAAAAGAATACAGTATTCTCAAATTATCACTGAAGACCATGGCGATGTTGCCAAGGGAACAGCACCTGCAACTTTGCCTTGTTGGCTTCTTGTCTCTATGCTTGTTTCGTAATACAGCAGGATTTCAATTGAAGACACCATTCCATCGACTGCCAACCGTTGGAAGAACGTCCCAAACTACGCTTTCAGAAACCATTGAGAATGATGGTGTTCGCAGCAAAGAAGATGACATTGCGGCTACAATGGAAGCGATCATTCAGAACGAAGAGGATCAGACTGAGCAGCAGGACTTCTTTGTAATGCCTGATACTCCTTCGGCCAACTTCAACGGCTATTCGATGCCAACTGGAAAAACAACTGGTTACAGCGCTTTTCTTGATTGGAAACCAGATTGGATGAAGCCTTTTCAACCCAAGACCGTCTTGGATGTCTTGGATGATGAAATGAATGAAGATGGCTATGGAGATATGTATCGAAAAAAACGATCGTTTTTCTATCGGGCACTCAGATTTCCGCTCAAGCTGGCCAAGAAAGCGCTGAAGAAAACGACCGAGGACCCTGGAACCTTGATTCTTGTCCGTCATGGAGAATCTGAATGGAATGCAAACAAAACATTTACAGGCTGGGCAGATCCTGATCTAACCGTGCAGGGCCGAAGAGAAGTAGAGCATGCCGCTCGGTTGCTGATGGCAGGTGGTTACAATGTTGACGTAGTTTTCACATCCAGGCTGAAACGGGCCATTCGATCAACATGGATATTGCTGCAAGAACTAAATGAAGTCTATTCACCTGTATTCAAGAGCTGGAGATTGAATGAGCGGAATTATGGTGCTTTGACTGGGCTCAGCAAATTGGAGACTGCGAAGCGCTTGGGACAAGATCTAGTGCAAGAATGGCGGGGATCCCTTCGCTCCAGGCCTCCACCCTTGACTCCAAATGATCCATATTGGCCTGGACGAGAAAGGCGATATGCAGATTTGACAAATGACCAGATTCCCTTGACAGAGTCCCTCTTGGACTGTATGGAACGTACCACGCCATTGTGGGAAAACAAGATAAAGTATGAACTGAAGAAAGGTCGCAACGTCCTAGTTGTAGCTCATGCAAACACACTCCGTGGGCTTGTCAAGGTAAGTGTCTATCGACCGAGAGTGAGAAGCAACAAATACTCTTGACTAACAGGAACCTCGATTTCATTAAAAAAAACCAGACTATCGACAACATTGGCGACGCAGAAATTCAAGGTAAGCATAGACGGGTCCACTTTGGTTTTGCACCACCCTTCGATTAGAGCTCACGTGCTCATCGCTGATGTTTTGAAGATGTTGCCATACCGACCGGCATACCCATCGTTTACAAGTTTGACAAAGAGCTCAGGTCTATTCCGCCAGCAAAAGAGGATAACGCTGTTAGTCAAATCCACATGAATGCTCTCTTCCTCGAGAAACCAGGAATATTGAAAGAAGCTCTGAAGCGGGAGTTACAGTGGTCCGAAGCAGTTCCTGGGTACAATAGAACCATGTCCAGGTATACTAGACCAATGACTTCTATTGAAAGAAGCTTGTACAAGCTTGACGCTGAAAGAGAGTTGGGTGAGTGGGCGAGTGAGTTCATCGATGCCAATGCACCAATTGAAGATGATGGTAACGACGGTAATTTTGGAAGACCCATGATGCTGTCAGAAAGCGAAGTCTGGGATCTGGGCTTGAAGCAGCTTGAGAGCGGAGAACAGTTTGATCCTGACAGCCCAAGCTTCCACGCAACGGAAAGGGACGAAGAGGAGCTGATTGAAAACGATGCAGACGAAACCGTTACGCCCAACATGGTGGCTAACCCTTGCATCACATCGATTCCAAGCGCAACTGTTTTGGGAAACGAAGGAATGTCGAAAATAAGAAGAGATTCTGTTATCGTAATCATCAGACATGGCAAGACCCAGCATAACAAATTGGGACTATTCACCGGATGGGTAAGGCAGTGGAGCTTGGAGCTTGGAGCTTGCTCGCCCTAATTTAGGCTAACCTTCTTTTCTCTTGCTCTTAGGAGGATGCACCACTTGCTGATGAGGGAATCGAAGAGGCTAAAGAGGCAGGAAGGCTACTGAAGCTGCACGGATTTGAATTTGATGTTGTGTACACTTCATGGCTATCGCGAGCTCTTGAAACTGCTTGGTATGTCATGGACGAAATGGATGCTTTATGGCTTCCAATCATCAAGACTTGGCGATTGAACGAACGAATGTACGGATCTTTGGTAAGTAGCTAGTTGAGATGAGGTTGTTTTCAATCCTTCATTAGGTATTAGTTCCTAACAACGATTCAAACAGACTGGACTCTCGAAGCAAATGGTGAAACAAAAATATGGAGATGAGCAATTCAAGGCATGGCGACGTGGTTTTGAAGTCAAGTATGTATAGCGCTGGATTATTTTTGTCGTTGTGTCCGTATTTTCTAACATTGTTTCCAGGCCTCCTGCTGTCTCATCATTTTCTCCACATTATCCTGGAAATGACAAGCGGTATCAAAAGTATTTGAAGGACAAGAGATACTCGTTACGAGAAACTCTTATTCGCAGCATTGAAAGTGGAGAATTGAAACTGGAGCGAAAACTCCCAAAAACTGAGAGTCTCAAGGACTGTATGGAGCGGACTATCCCATACTTTGTTGAACGAATCGCCGTCGACGCCGTAGATCAAGGAAAGCGAGTGTTGATCTCTTCATCAGAGAATGCGATTCGTGGACTACTTATGCATCTCTTGGACATTGAGGAAGAGGATATTACTGGCCTGGAGATCCCCAATGGGCTTCCTCTGATTTACGATGTCAAGTCGAAATGCTTAAAGGTACGCACTATGAATCACGGTTGCTGCTGTTTGAATGCGTCACGCTTACCTCTATTCTTCTCCTGTTTTTCCAGTTGTTGGACGACGGTACTGGTCGTGATCCTTTGGAGGTTCATAACTTTGGAAAAGCAGGGAAGTATCTCTTTCGCCCATGTCAGAATGAAGATGGCACACTTGACGAGGTAAGATCCATGCCTTATAGAAACTGCGGCTCCGTCAGAATTCAAATATCTAACTTGATTACATACTTGTGTTTTGTTCACGCAGGAGTGCACCATTGATTTCTCAACAAAGATTACGAAGGAAGAGCAAGCGGCCATTGAATCGATAAAACGAGGAACAGCATCTGCAGTCTAGCATCCCATTGTTACCAGTTCGGAAAGAAGATTACATACATGAGTAAAGCCACAGGAGTCAAATGATTGATAAAGTACAACAGCTCTTGCAGATGATTAATTTGGAATACGGGACAGCAAGTGTCGCTTTCCACCTTTTTGCCCTCCTATCGAGACAACTTCTATCCGTGATCCTTTGGGTATTCCATCCAACTCGGAAACGAATTCCATTAACAATTTTATAACTCTTTCGTGTTTCAAATTTGCAAAATCTATCGTCGCCAAGTAGTCATTCACGATCCCTGCCAATGGACCCCCTCCAATGGCATGTGCCCGGATCGGATAGGAACCAGTAATGTCGACCAGCCAAAGACTTCCTGGTGAGTTTTCTATGGAACCAGTGGCCAATAATCCAGCACAACTTAGTGGGCGTATCTAAATCAAGAATGAGGCGGAGAAATGGTTAGATCTTCACGCTCTACAGTAGATAGTATGGCTGGATCATTTCACTCGAAAAAGTCAACCGATATGATTTACCTTTCCCGAAACTGCCGATCTTGCCAACCACGTAGATGCTTCAGTTGCTAGATAGTTGCCATACTCCGAGTCCACTTGACGACCATTTCCATACAGAGCCACATCTTCCTTGGCCAAGTGCTTGCAATAATTCACCAGCGTTTGGGCATCTGCTCTCCAACCCACACACGCCAACGAGGTTCCATAGGAATCCACCGAAAACACTCGAAATGGTCCCCTATATTCTTTGGGCAGATCTTGCAAGCCTTCATCTTCCGCATCAGTAGTATCCAAAAGGAGTGGTTCTTGGGCAAACATAGTATGAACGGCGAGTAATACACAACCATCTTGACAAGTTGTGCCAATCACCAAAGGAGCCGCAGTCACCAGTGGATCGGCGTTTCGACCAAGCAGGCTGGCTTCAAAATTTCCCACGGCTGTTGCTGTGGAGGAACCTTCAACTAGTATTGCATTGTTTGGAAAGAAGAGGAAGAGGGTGAAAGCCAAGAAACCTCTCATTTTGCCAAGTGCAAAGAATGTGATGTCTCGTGTCTATGTAGCCCGTTTTGTTGATTTTGTTCGACAGCTCGTCATTCGAAGTAATCAAATAAATCCCCTCCCCCAATATAATATATTTTGTTACTATGTCGATATGTGTATATCGTACGTTCATAACGTAGTATCGTACCGGCACACGTGTACCTGTATCGTAAAGCTACTGTATTGTACCAGGTACGAAGTGAAGCCTCATGCATCCTGCATCTCTTGTATTGACCGAGTGGGGTACCAGTGACAGCAGCGTCGCTCAGCCTCGACCCAAGTTGAAAGTGTCAAATTCGACAAAATCACAATACAGCTTATTTCCAACACTACTAGGGCTATGGAAAAAGTATGATGCATACAGCATGTTCCGACCGGTATCAACAAAGATCAACGAGTTATCAAATTCAACCATCAATCTACACATGTCCAGGAATTATCAACTACACACCCTCGTGCTACGCCATTGGAATTATCCGAGAAGCAGTTTCCCCCTGTGATCATGCATGCCATATTTTCATTAGAATCAGGAGTCATATGTACCGGTACATGATGGAATATTGATCATCTTGACTTACAAATTAAACAACCCTGAAGTTGATTCTCTGGAAGCACAGGGATAGTGCCAGTGAAATAGTTTGATTCTGTATTTTGTCAATGAAATGAAATTGAAATTTAGTCATCGTTGCAAAAATTGGCAAGAAGAAGCTTGAAACACAGGAAGTCAATACTCACGCATGTAGAAATGAAGCAACAGGGTCAGTGCAGATAAAGATTCTGGGATACTTCCGACCATAGCATTGACAGCTGTTGGAAATGTCGCGATAAGTGAAACACAAATTGAGGATATACAGAATTACAAACATTGCATAGATATATCAGAAGAAGACCTACAGAGATTCAGCGTACGAAGTCCAGTCAGAACACCAATGTTTTCGGGAATGGTTCCTGTCATGTAAGTCCCATCTATGTGACTCGGGTGAGACTAGAAGGCAAAATCAGAGCATCAGCACAAAGACCAAAAACATACCAAGTGCTATGCCTTCAAGTTTCGTCATTTCAAGCAAGAACGAAGGAAACGTCCCACTGACTTCGTTAAAATTGTACCCTATTCACCAAAGAAGCGGAGAAACGTGCAGCAACAAATGCATTCTATCAGATAGACGTCTTTTGCTGTCTGCAGACGAATTTTGATGCCGAAGACTTACCCAACTCAATGTACCTTAAACTTTGCATATCTTTCAAGAACGAAGGGATGGTTCCTTTCAAGCCAGTTGATGCTGAAATGAAAACGAGAAATGAGAAAACGGAAGAGGAGTCGATCGTCCAGCACGCATTCCAAATGTGGTACTTACTAAGATCCATCACAACGAGGTTATCCAGTTGCGAGATGTATGTGGGAAGGGTTTCACCAAGCGTATTGCCACGAAGGTAAAGCAACTGAAGGGAAGTTAATGATGTGATACTTTGAGGTATGGTCCCCGAGAGTTGATTGTGCACTGACGAGAAGTTTCCAAATAATTGAGTGCTGTTGGCAATGCACAGGGCTTAACAGTACAAGAGCAAGACAATGGGATACGTACGAAGGGCAAGATTGGTTAGAGATCCAAGATTTCCAATACTTTCGGGTATGGTTCCCGAGAGTTGGTTTAGTCCTGTGAAATTGGAATAATTGGTGTATCATGGCAAGAGTTAGTGAACAAAGGCAAAAATATGGCTATTGAGTACCTTGCTCAGAGTGGAAAATCGTACCAAGATGGAAGGCATACATAGAAGAGTTTTCGGCAATTTCCGGGATTGTTCCTGTGATCGCATTGTTTTCTGAACAGCGCAAACCTTTTAGCAGCGAAAAGCAAAGAAAGCAAAGAATAATATTGCTACGTACGGAGCATGAAATAGTACAATCGGCTGAGCTTTGTAATCACACCTGGCAATGATCCTTGCAAATTATTTCCGACTGTGAAGTCACAAACACAGGGACAACAGTGAGAAAATTGAAGGTCCAGATATTTGATTCCACATCAAAATGACTCACCGAGAACAAGACTTCCAAGTGGCCCAGGACAAGTATTGTATAAAAAACTGTGGACAAAAGTCCAATTGCAGACGGGCTCTGCTGACAGCCACTTCGCGTTATAGGTCCAATTATCTCCGTTCGTCGAGTAGTACAACGCTACCAAGGCATAACGCTCCAGCCACATGTAATTACTGTTTGGATCATCTGCATCTGGTTGCCAAGTATCGGTTTCGGCCAGCCAACTCATTGCTTGTTGATCGAAAGGTGCGTGATCCGACAAAATGCCTTCGATCATTGCTCGGCGAGCATCTGCTACAGTGCTGGGAGATTGCGATGGGACAACGGATGGAGACGTCGTAGGACGCTTTGTTGGCGACATCGTCGGGAGCGGGGTGACTCGTTGTGTTGGAGACGCTGAAGGATTTGCCGAAGGGGACTCTGAAGGTGAAAGGGTAGGGAATCCTGTGGGTCCTGGAGTAGGCATCACCGTAGGTGCCTTGGTTGGGCCTGGAGTTGGAGTTGCTGAAGGTTTCATAGAAGGAGGGTCAGTGGGCAGGGGCGTCACATCAGGTGCTGGAGCAATCGATGGAGCTTTGGTCGGCTTTAGAGTTGGATTGGTTGTCTCAGCAGGAATCGCTTCACTAGGAGATGCACTGGGTACCGATTCGGCTTGACTGGGCGATACTGTCAACGGCGGCACCATGGGAGGAGTGATGGAAGGAGCAGACGTTGGATCACTTGTCAAAGGAACAGCGGACGAGGTTGAATCTATTGGGCGCGCAGCAATCGAGAGCACTTGTCCTCTAGGTAGACCAAAGTCATTCTTTTGGCCCTCTTTGAGAGCATCCCCCATGGTTTGGATCAGAAGCTCATCATCTTCATCGCCTTTGAGATAAAAACTGAAGTTGGTCTTCACTTCGACGGTTTGGACATCGTTGTCACCATCTTGACTACCCCCACACCCAGTGGCAATCGCATTGCAGTTCACGACCCTTGGGGTGGTGGTTGTCGAGACCTCGGCATTAGCAACGACACAGTCCTTGTTCTGCAACATGCGATGACTTTCATAGAACCCTCCTCGAATAGCTGATCCTCTTGAGTGAGAAAGTCGTCGAACATTCTCGCTGCAGCATGTCATGTCTTCGACCATGGATTTGAAGATTGCCTTCATAATGAACTCGATTTGAGCAGCAGCCTCCTCATTGGCAAGAACCACAACGAAGACGGTCTCCAACGACCTGGAGGCCAAATCATTCTGCCCCTCAATTTTCAAACCTGCTTCGACAGCAAGACAATCGTCCGCGCTTGGCGGGAGGTAGATTGAAACACTCAAACCAGGCGCGAGATCTTGACCTGGTGAGGTATCCTCTTTGCCTGCAAATGCAAAGTAAGCCCCTACAGCGGCTCCAATGAGAATCAAGACACCGAACCAGAGACTTCGATAGCAACGGCCTGCATTTTGGGTTGCGTTTCGTTCCCAGTCTTGATCTGAAGAATCATGGTTGTTTTGTTGTAGTGCTTGATGATTGAAGGGCCGCGATAGGGATGTTGGTGTTTCTGTTAAGTGATTGTTCCCTGTCCCCGGTGGGCAGCCCTCCATGGGTACACCGGCTGGTTCTTTCGTATCGTCGTTAGGAATGAGCGTAGCTTGCAGTAGTAGAGCGTCATCATCCAATTTAGCATTCTCTGCTGACGGGGTTACATTCGATTCGCGGTTGGCAACAAGTGTACTTCTTTGCTGCTTCCTCGCTGCCTTTCGTTCTTCTTGAGAACGACGTGATACAGCAGAATGTTCGGATACCGCCAAGTCGCCACCAGACTTGCCGCCCTTTCTTCGTTCCTTGTCCTGACGGGATTGCTTGGAATGTCGAGATGTCGACAAGCCCCCGCCCTTTCTTCGTTCTTTGGCCTCTCGGTCTCGATCTTTACCAGATTTGCTACCACGAGATGAGCTACAGGCCCCAGGAGTAGATACCCCGCTTTCACGGTTTCGTCTTTCCTTTGCCTCTCGGTCTCGATCTTTACCAGAGCCGCTACCACGAGATGTGCTACAAACCCCAGGAGTAGGTGCCCCGCTTTCAAGGTTTCGTCGGGCCTTGCGCTCTTTGTGATATCGATTGCCACTCTTGGTCTCAGAAAAGGCACCAGGTTCGATCGAAGAGATCTCACCGCTCGAATCAGTGTGACGACTACGAGAAAGCTCCTTGGCCTTGCGATCTTCCTTGCTCCGCTTGCTCGAACGACCCTTGTCAGTGCTGTTTTGGGTGTCCTTTTTGTCTGCCGAATCATCCATGACTACGATACTTGTTGTAGTTAATAGAATACAATACGTGGCTTGTATATTTTGTTGCTGCTGAGGACGAGAGGTTCTGAGGCAAAGTGCCGTTTGATCGTCCAGTAGTTGGACAAACGCCCAGCCGATACTGTAGATTGTTGTACGCCAAAACGTGTAGGATGACATAGGGATTCAGCCACATGTTGACGTTCCAAATTTTTATATCATGACTTTGGATCGGAAATCGGCCGAGGCTTCCACGAGCTTAATTATTGAAAGCGTGCATACTTCGGCGGTCATTTTTTTCCCGTTCAGAAAGTGTCGGAAACGTTGGAATTGGGGAGCGGGGCGTTTGGACTCCGAACAAACTTGCCTTCATTTTTTATCTGGCACATGACACACTTTGGTATTAACACCAAACACAATGCACAACATCACAGCAACACAAATTTGTACAACTTTGTTTCACCACACCCTTTTATAGCGTTATTAAGCGCAACCCCTCGCCTTCCGACATGGAAGACTCATTATTCGAACTAATCAAAGATCCCCTCCCCCAATATAGTTTCTCCCAATACAGTATTGTAAAAAATGTATCCTTTTCATACGATCATGAGAGCGAAGTGCATCGTAGTGAAGCGTGTCGTGTAGTTCGAAGACGTACGCTGAACAATGAACGAAATAAAAAATACTATCGTCATCTATTCTTTCACACTTGTTATGGTTTGGTATCTATTGGTCTTTCTTGTCACCGCCCGATACCAATTCACATTGGACGGTGATGTAGGCCTCTTGTCCCTTTCCTCCTTGTTCCAATTCCAAATCCATCTTTCCGCCATTCAACAAAATCTTACTGACTTGGACACGGAATCCACCCAATTCGGTATCGTCCCCTCGCTTATTGGCATCCATGGCTTGGATGTTGATGATAGCTCGCTCGTTGGCCAAATTATAAATCTTAGACTCGTTCCAAATGGGATTGACACTGTCCTTGATGGTTGCGGTTCGCCACACATTTGGCGAAGATGCAAATTTGACATTACAGTAGACATCAGGTATATCATTCTTTCGAAGCTTCTTCTTCTTGATCTTGAATCCTTGGCCACCCAAGATTGTGACCTTGACTTGCTGGACATCTGCTTCTTCTGTGGTTCCAGTGGCCGAGATTTTGGGGATAGACTTGCGGACCACCTTGGTAGCATCAAACTTGCTATGTTCATCGAATCCTTGGATAGAAACTTGGAATTCCAATTGGGCACTGCCAATGGTTCGGGTATCCTTGATGGTATTGTCCTTGGCTTCCAACATTTCTTGGTGGGGAATAGTGAGACTTCCCAACACGGTTTGCTTTGCCCAAGTGTTAGTGAGTTCAAAAGTAACATCAGGCAGGCCTCCTTCGATCATTTCCGGGGTAATAGGAATGACGTAGGAAACATCGTATACTGGGTTCAACGCATCAATGTAGGGATAATCGGGAAGATGTGTGACAATACCAGTAAGGAGTGGTTCTTGCTTTCCGTACTTAATCCTGACGAAGGATTCGCAATCCTCCTTCTTGAGAGGAAGATTGAAGGCCTTGGTGACCATGACCGTAAACAAGCCACCCAGGTGGTTGGCGGGTGGCGGCATCGAAAAACTGGTGGGATTCGAGACAAGGTTGGCAACCTCGCAGTGCATAGTGACAAAGGCCCCGACAGGACTGTTGTTATCATCGAGCAATTCAAATTCTTTTGTCCTGCCAGACAACATGAGCTCGGCAACTGTGAATTCAACTTGTCCCAAAAAGTCATCCGAATCCATAGTACCACTGTCTTCGTCCCAAGCTTCGACGCGGACGTGTTGGTCGTAGTCACTTAGCAAGAAATCACCAGTCTCGAGCCATTTGGGCGACAAATCGTCCTTGATGACAGAGGTAGTCCAAGTCCTGTCTCCAAGAGAGATCTTCAAGTAGCAATCGGGAATATCGTCTTTGCCGATAGTTTTCTTTTCAATGACAAAGCCACGTCCTCTAACAGCAGTCAAGCGAGCAATTCCTTCCGGAGCCACAAAGGCATCCCGGTAATCGCAGTTGACGTCCATCTTGTAGCACAAACGAGCGGGCAGGACCATGACGCCAGAAATGGCACCCTTGATGATACCGCGAATCATAGCGTCAATGCCTCCCAGGTCGGCGACATTACCGAGACCGGTAAAATCAATGACAAGCGCTGGCTTGTTGATGAATCCATATTGAATTGCTCCAATACAGGGAAGAACATCCGACAATGGCTTGAAGATCAACTGCAAGCGTCCCATGAGCTTGACATTTTGGGCCCCCAGCTTGAGCTTTCCAGCGGCGAGATTAATGTCGCAAGCACCGTCCTGAAATGAAAGAAAGAATGGAAACAGGTGTGTGTGTGTGTGTGTGAGAAATAAATGGAGGAACGCAATCGGATAATAAAAATGACCAACCCTCCATTCCGTAGCAAACAGCGTTGATAATTATAATTACTCACCCAAATCATATCAACATCACATTGAATCTTTCCATTCTTCAATGGGTGAACCACAATGTTATCGAGAGTCAATGGAACCTTGCCCAGATCGCACTTGGTAAACTTGAGCGAACTCAACGGTCCAGGCAACATATCTTTGAACATGGGTTCGACGGCGGCCACGATAGTATCACCAATCGCTGGAGATAAGTGTACCCACAACCGCTTGACGAGATCCGACAAGAAATTGACCGATTCCACATCTCGTCGAATCGACTTTTGACGCTCTTCCAAGGCCAGCGAAAACTCGTCAATTTGAGGTCGTCGTTGACCATTGAAATACAAAAAAGAGGCAGCTCCTGTGATGGCAGAGCCCCAAAAGAAGCCTGTTGCGAGTGACATGAAGTTCCCCATTCTTATTGACTTCGACAACTATCGATTGTGGAAGTGGACAGGTGTTTGTAATAGTTTCAACGGGCCGATTGGGTGCAGCTTCGTGGAAGGGTGAGTTGAATCTTTTTCCAGTCCCTTTTTCAGTTTCTGTAGTAGGTTTCTACGTACGAAAAGGATGCGAACACCAGGATCTTGTGTCTTGCGTTCGTTCCACTCTGCGTTCCCATTCTGCGTTCCGATTGGTTGAATATGATCGCACCGAATGTATTCGAATGGATCTAACGGACGATGGGGCAATTTTATATTTTCTTTTTTATTTCAGAATCATCATCCATGGATGCACAATGACACGATGACATGAGATCAAAAAGTTTGCGACAGTAGGCCGTGGTCGTCACTCGGAAACGAGAAGACCTTTGTCAACAGGAAATCAAGAAATAAAATAAGTCCTAAGTTTAAAATGTAGAGGTGACCAGAGGCTGCGACAGAAATATGATGGTGACCATCCACTTCCGCAGTCAATGTAAATTGTCCATTATTCACTGGTCATTCCTTGCTTGTTGTCACTTCTACAATTCACGATTCGTCCCGCGAATTTCCAGACACCGAGGAAAGGGGCAAACTTTGTCTTTGCACTTCCCAGCATGGAATCGCAATATAGACCAGACTTTCTCGCATGTTCTACAGCCACCTTGAACCTTTACCTGAGCAAAAAGGGAAAACAAAACGTGTAGTTTAGTACAACTGCATAAAATACTAGGATCCCCAGATGGAGCGGACGTACCCTGCAGATTTTCGTATGCATCAAATCCCTCTTGCTCCAGGAACAAAGTGTTGAAGTACACGAGCTAGAGCTGCACTGGTTTGCATGCTCAATTTGCCGTGCTTCATTTTCCCTCTGCTTGCGTTCCGCTTGTGCTTTTCTGCGTTCCAATTCTCTTTTGAGGGAGAACACAAGTTGCCCCGGTTCGGGCGTGCTTGCAGCAATTCGTTCCGTAGCTGTTTGCGGTGATTGGTTCGATTCGTCTCGGTTGTGTAGATGCCACAAAACCATCATCGATGTATGCTTCGCCCGACGAAGTTCATCGAATTGATAGTGTTTGCCTTGGCAGAGACTCAGCAAGGCCTTCCTTTGGTTCAGAAACTCGCAATCAAGATCTTCAACGTCGTCATCAATGACCTTCATTGGTCGGCCATTCGAGTCCAGCGGCACATCCAATCCATGTGTGTTTCTATCGTTACCAAGCACATTTCCATCAGCATCACGCTTTCTTCCAAAAGCGGCCAAAGGTATCATCGCCTCGGGATGCTCTGACCGATACTTCACAACAGAATCTGGTACCTCCATGTTTTCTCTCGTGGCTTCTGCCGAATTCAGAAATGCAACAATGCAACTTTCCTTCATCGGCTTTATCATTTCACCTAGCTTCACCATTACTTGGTCCCGCTCGTCAATTTCCAAAATATTATTCGTCTTCCCCGTTTGCTGAACTCCATTGTCGAGCTCGGTGATGATACGCTCTACTTCCCCTGCGAAGTCTCCCTGTAGGTAAGGAACTGCGGTTGCATCTAGTGACTGATTTGCGAAATACAAGTCGTACATGTTTGTAACTTTCCCGACTACATTGCGTCGCTGACCCTCCGCCAACATATCAATGAACCATTGCCTGAGTCTTGCGCCCCTTAAAGTCTTCTGGTACTCAGACTTCGCGTGAAGTATGAAATCTTCGCCCTTCATGGCAGAATATGCCCACATGTGTGCTGTCCCAAAGCCGCGTTGGCGAGCGTAGTCAAGGTAGGAAATAATAATCTCATGATACACAAAGGTTCGCAGACGCCGAGGTCTCATAAAGTGCGCGCTATCCAAGTATGAAATATGTACACAGCGTTTGTTTGGAGCAGGGCTGTCTTCGCCATATTCGTCAAGATAGAGAGCAAAGAGAAGAACATCAACACCATCAATCTCCTGAAAGACAAGGATGCATTTGCTCCGGAAAGGGAACTCGTCAGGATAGTTCTTGTGCTTGTACCTTCTTTTCATTATTTCTTGAACCTCGTGTTTTCGGTCCATCGAAGTGACCTGTCTGATAACGATAGGGCCCGAATCATGAATGGATTGGTCATTCCCCATAATTTCCTGTTTCTTCTCTTCAATTCGTCTTGTGACATCTTCCTCCAAGTACTCCGACAGATTCGTTCTCGGCAGGTCAGCCGCACCAGGCGGTCTCAGGGGAAAGGTAGCAGATTTACCATTTTGTCTTTTTTCGAGAAGGCAACGCGGACAAGAATATTCGGTCTGGTGTTTCTGTCTGCTATTGAAAAGCCCGCAGATCTGATGTATCCACTTTTCGCAGGTGTCACATTGCACCCAGCTTTCCTCGTGTATCTCCTCGTTTTTCTTCTTCTTCAATTCACTTTTGCTAGTGGTGAGATCGACAAACGTGAGAGGTTTATTTTCATCAAGATCTTGGTAGCACGGAGCGCACCAGAAATACTGGTTGTTTCCGCCAATGTAGTAATACCTATTTCGTGGTATACATGCGCCAAAAGGACAGTTCAAGCCATTGCAGAAAAAAGTGGGGCAGTCAAAAAAACGTTTCTCGTAACCACAAAGATTGCAGGCTCGTTCATTTTTTTGACGTCTTTCCCAATCTTCAGCTTTCAATGAGTTCAAATGATTGTTCAGCTGTGACGCTGATAATCTGTGGAGAAGAGTCCAATCCTTTCTTGAAGCCTGGCCATTCGGAGTGGCTTCCTGTACAGGTTCTTGGTGATCGGAGTTCAAGGCCATCTTGTGTAGTCGAGCTGCTAGTTACAGTCTCGACGGCTAAATTGTGTCAACAATGCAAGCACGGCCGAAAGTGGGTTTGGACGTGCCATGGCATACCGCAGTTACTTCTAATCTTAATGGCAATGGAATAATAAACGCGTCTGGGGGAGGGTGGTAGAAGTCGGTCCGCGTACACTATGTGCGCATGAGGACCACAAAGGGAAAAACTAAAGAAGTACGATGTTTGATGGACAATGCACATACGTAAATCACAAAGGAACCACCGATGATGCTGAAAATGCAATCCTCGTCCATTCAATGATGTCGTTAGTGTTGGAAAATATGAAGAATCACGTTACAACTCCGGTGTTGTGCATTCATATAATATTTCGCGCTGCATTAGCAGGACAGTTATTGCCTAGGTTTTCATTGCTATTCTTGTTTCAGTTGTCACTTCATGCAGTACTGTCCAATCAATCTATGATCATTCTACCTGAGTCTTACGTGAGAATTTCATATGCGTTAATAATACTTTGCTTCGTGGTGAACCTTGCTGGATACTCTCTGCTCCTTGCGTTGTACCGATACTCGGTTCAAACGATATTCAATCGACAACTTCCGCCAACTTTGAAGGACTGTTTGCCATCATTCAGCGCACACTTGTCCATGCTACGACCACTCGAGATTATATTTCGATACGTCACGAGTTCTTGGAGAGTCTTGCCAGATATAATCGTTCTTGGAGAAGTGCGATGTGGGACAACTTCTCTGTGCCAACACCTGGCCGATTTTGAATTAGTGGAATGTCACACTCCATTTTGTCTATGGGCTCACCCAGAATTGGACAACAAGGAGACTTTCTTCTTTGTTGGGCATTATTTGGGTAAGCTAGTGAAGTAGCATACATATATGTACAAAAATGATCCTCCTAAAGAAATTTCTCGCATGCTCTCAGGAATCGTTACACCCAGACATTACAGAATGTGTTTCCCCTTAAAGATTACAAAGTGGTGGAGCGAAACGAAGCGCAAAATCTGCGGACAGCCTTCCAAACCATTTCTGTCGTTTGGTATGTCATGCTGGTTTCGTTGATTTTCCTTCCGAAATCTCGCAATACAACGGGCCTCACTTGCACCTTATTTCTTCGACGCAGATGGATGTGCACAATACTTGACCAGCCCTACGGCTCCATACTTAATTGCACAAGCATACCGAGAGGCGGGAGAGAAGCCGCCGGTCTTCATTGCGTGCGTCCGCAGACCTGCAGAACAAGCTCTTAGCTGGTGGAAGTACGAGAACAACGGTACGTCCAATCGCTTGAGTTCCTCCTCAATTGCTGCTTGCGAAGAATTGCCACTGACCATACAAAAGCCATGAAATGGGGCGAAGGAATGATGTTGAACAAATGGAACACTTCCTTAAGAGGGAAACTTTATCCTCCGAGGTCTGTTGAAGACGCTATCGACTATTCACGAAGTCAACATATAGAAGATATGTATCAGCGTGCAGAGAGTCTCGGTATCGAAACAGTAGAAAATCGACGTTTTTTTCGCTTGCCCCAATGGGCAGTGACATGGCCTGGTGGTCAGCTCAGTGCAATAGGCAGAACATCGTGTTTTGCAAGAAATATCTTGCGTTATGAAAGGGTGTTCAGCAGCACTCGGTCTGACAAGCACAAACAAGCACTCAAGCATGTATCCATATTCCCAATAGAGTTTCTTCGCGATAAAAAATCGTTGAATCGGTTCATTGCTTCGATATTAGATCGGGCTGCTGAAAGAAGAAACAACAAGTCACTCTTTGCTGCTGGAATTCATTTGGCAGAGTCATCCAACCGATTGAATATCATACACCGGAATGCTGGCTCCTCTTTATCACGCGAAGAGGAGGTACAGTATATCCGATCCAAATTTGCGAAAGATGAGGACAGTTTGAATAGTCTACTTCGAGTGAATGGCATTCCTATAACTTATGAATGAAAAATACTTGAACTGGAGGTAGAGTAAGGGTACCCTGTTAAGAGATTTTTTTAAGAGAAACACCCCCTTTTAAAAGAGACAAATTTTGACGAGACAGAAATTTCACTGTCCATCTGTCACCCGTACCATTTCATGCCGCAAACCAGCCTTTCTGGGGGAGATGCAGCGGATGGCAGAGTGGAGAGAAAGATATCACAGTTGAGCCTATTCTTGCTCCAACAGGTGGGTTCCCTAATGATCCAGATGATTCGGACGCTGAGGAAGAGGTGTTGTGTCGTCCTTTGGATCAATGCTAATAGCAGGCTCAAAAAACTGCTTTGGAAACATTGAATGTATTAAGCGGCCAGAGCAGCACCAGATCTAAAATGTATCTTAGAAGATTATGGTAGTTTTCTTATCAAATTTGGTTCAATTGTTACCTGAAACTGCAAATTTTCTTCTCCAAGAGAGCTCTGGCCCCCTTAGATACCCCCCGCAAGACCCCGCCCTTGACCCGCTGGGGGCTGCCCCCAGACCCCCCTTAATAAGACTTGAGAGACATTTTGCGCTATCGCACAATACTCTCTTTTAAAAAAAAGGGTACCCATACTGTATTTATTTTTAGTCCCAATCGAATGAGTCGTCCCTTCATGCGACGGTTTCATAAAAATAACTGTAAGAAACGGTTTTGCCTTTTGAAAAATCGTGAACTGCGACTTTCCTTGGATCTCATAGTCGGCGTTTTACCATGAACGAAACCAAGCAACACGAGCTGACTGCATTAGTGGAATGGATAAGAACCTTCCCTCAGCTCGATCATCTACAAAATGATAAGGAGAATAGCAACACATCGGAACTACTTGCAGATCCTCAGATTACAAGGTGTGTTTACTCTGCTTTCGAATTCCACTCCTGGGGGTTCAGCTATTATTTCTTCCACTAACACTGTCTGTATTTTGTAGTTCTATATTTGATATTGCCCTAGAGGTTTATGGTTGTGACGGGGATGAAACAATCATGACTCACTCTTCCGAGATTTGGGACAATATCTTATCCCTTTCACGAAAGACAAGCAAAAGGAGGATTTTGGACGGAACTCATTCGGAAGAATGGGGAGTAGACGCAAGATATGACGCACTTACGAGCTTGCTACATGGGGCAATCTCTCACCCAGACATTAAAGTACGAGGAGAATACGTTGGGAGAATCACCAGTATGCCGGACCATGATACTCAAAAATCTCTAATGGACATGATTGCACGTCAAAAGCAAGAGATTGAGGGAAATAGACGAGAGAAACGGATCAAGAGATCACATGCGGTGGACGAAGAATCTAGCACTCCTGATAGACGGATTTTAAAGCCTCGTGCTTCAAGCTCACGGAAGCCACAGCGTAGCCCTTTAACTCCAAAAACATCCCGTTCAAGACCCCTTGAGGAGTCAGATGAAAGTGTGGGGCGTTCCCTTTTTACCACACCACAACGAGCTAGCACTAGTGATCTCTGTAGTGTGTTGAAAGCGGAGCGCAAAACGCCTAGCTTTTTGTCTCCAGGCCTTGGAGACACAGCGGAATACGAAAAAGAAGTCCAGGGTTTGCGTGAGCAAAACGACGAGCTCTTGTCAACGCTTGAAAGGTACAAGCGGAACGAGGAGGACGCGAAATCGAGGTATGAAGAAATGGAGTCCAAGTATCGACAAGAAATGATGAAGATTGAAGCCGCTTCTTGTCATCGAAATGAAGAGATACAAGGAGAACTGCAAGGAAAGATCAGAAGGCTCGAGAATGACCTCAGCGATATGGTGCAACAATTGGAAGCAAGTGAAGAAGCAAAAGCTGAGCTGGACACCATGAAGGATGAATTGGAGCTCATGAAGCATACCAAAAGTCTGTTGGACGACACTACGGAAAGACTGAATAATTACAAGGAAAAGTTGACTCAACTCACGGACATTAAGGACGCCTTGGAAAAAGAGGAAGAGGCTCACAGTAGATCAGTTGACGAGAACATTCGCCTGAAAAACGAAATTAGTTCTCTCCACGTGATGAAGCGCAGCCTAGATGACTACAAGTCCAGGGCGGTGGAAGCAGAGGTCCGATTCACGGAGGTTCATGATGAGCTGACGAAACTAAGGAAGCAACTTCATGACACGACAAACGACAGTGAGAATCTACAGACACTGATGCAGTCACAAAAAGAACAGATTGATGATCTTCATCGACAGATCAAGCACGAGGGAAAATCCGAAAGTTCTGGAAGCCAACTTGGAAGTGGTGTTAGTGAACTCAATCCAGAAATAAACGAAGAGTTACTCAGGCTTCGAAACGAGAATGCTCAGCTCAGAGCCTTTGCCAACAAAAGAGAAGATGACGCTGTTGCAAAAATGGAGCTTAATGTGGAGGACAACAAACGTCTCGCGGAGAGATACAAGAGCCAGTTCTTATCCACAAAGGGTAGGCTTGAGACCACCCAGGCCGATTTGGAGCAGTCCATTTCTCGAGAGCAAAAGTTGCAGTGTGACTATGCAACAGTAACTGAAGACTCCAATCGCATGCAACTGCAGCTACAGGATACAAATCTCGAGTTGGCTAACATTCGTCAGAATCTGGACGAGTCTAGAACAAGGGAATCGATGTTGGAAGAGGAGTTGTCTTCTTGGGTCGACCAAGCGCGTACGCTCCAAGAGCAGACCGATGAAATGACGAACCGCTTTCATAGCTGTAACGAAAATCTGGATAACGCAAAAGTGCAAGAAGCGGTACTCAGGGATAAAATTGCAGGCTTGGAACGAAATATTGAGCAATGCAACCAGGAGGCATCGTATTTGTCGCAACAATTTGAAGACCAAAAAAGGGAGCTACACGATTCAAATGAAAGCTGTGAGGAGTTATCCCAGGAGCTTTCAGAATGGGCTGAAAAAGCCAAGTCTGCGAGTGATCTGGCGAATGAGATATCCGACAGTCTTGCTGTTTGCGCCAGCGAGCTTCAACAGGCTAGGGTCAAAAATATTACCATACAACGCGAGCTAGATACTGCTTCTAAAGATGCTCATGCAAAACGATTGGAACTCAAAGAGACACAACATAGACTGAGTGAGGTCTATGGCGACTTGAAACAAAAAGAAACATTCATTGATTCTGCCAAGGAAAGAGAGGAACGACTAATAACGGATTTACACAGTGCAAACCAACGGCTTGATGGCACGGTCCTCTTGGTAGAAGAGAAGACAGCAGCAATCGCAGAGCTAGAAGATAAGTTGGAGGAGGCCCTTGCACAAAATAAGCGGTTGCTTGCAAGGGAAGAGACCTCGACAGTGGAACTAAAGGACCTCCGAGAGACTACACATAAAATGAAAGAGCAGATTGCTCGCATGCAGCACAAAGCAGACACTTGTGATAAGGGAAAAAGCGAGGCACTGAGCGCACTCAAAAAATCTGAAGAAGAGATACGTTCGCTGGATTTGATTATTACGGAAACAAAGAGGGAATTGGAGGAATCACAGTCAAACGGAGCGGCGTACTTGCAGCAGACCCATACGCTAGAATCCGAATTGGTTGAAACTCGTGATAATCTTCTGAAGGCTACAGATCAATTGGCTGAGTTGAGTAAAGCAAAAACCGAGGTAAACGAAAAATTAAATGAAGCCCATGGAACCATCAGCGATCTAAAGGAGAAGCTGAGCGAGGAAGTAAGGGCGAGAGCAGCAGCTAAAGAAGAGATAGCACTTTTGCGGGTTTCAACCTCCGAAAGAGAAGCTGATTTGAATGAGTCAATAGAGGAAATGCGCACCAAATGGCAGAAAGAAATTCAAATCGCCAATGGGTGTAAGCACGAAATTGATTGCTTGAATGAAGCTCTCGACGAAAGTCAGAGCGCATTAAGCGCAGCCCAGCATCGTGAGAACATGCTTCACCACAAGATTAGAGTATTGGAGGACAGAGAGAGTGAGCTGACAGCTTCAATCGAAGCAACACGCGAAAGTGCAAACAAACAAGTCCTCGAAGCCACGAAGTCTTTTGAAGCTACTCGCCAGGTACTTAATTCAAAGGCTACAAAAGATGTTGAAGACTTGCAAAACAGGATGAACTTGCTTCTAGATGAGGAAAG
This sequence comes from Cylindrotheca closterium, assembly GCA_933822405.4. Classification (NCBI taxonomy): domain Eukaryota; phylum Bacillariophyta; class Bacillariophyceae; order Bacillariales; family Bacillariaceae; genus Cylindrotheca; species Cylindrotheca closterium. Next base: position 38,107 of record CAKOGP040000069.1, on the reverse strand, counting down.
AAGAGGAAAACGGCAGATCGAGTCGGAAAACAAGGAGAAATTGAAGCAACAAAAAGAAAAAATGGAAAGAGAGCTTGCCAATGCTAAAGATAAAGCGGCGAGTACGATAGAAAGGACGCAAACTGAAGCTCGTCTGCGTTGTCAGCAAATGCAAAAAGAGCACGAGGAAACTGTCTTGAAAATGAAGGAAGATGCGAACCAGGAAAGTACACAACTGGTTCGAAAAGGCAAGGGCATGATCAAAGAACTTAAGACCAAGCAGCTCGAAGAGAGAGGAAAACTAGAAAATCAAATCAGGATGCTGGAAGAACGATGCAACTTACTTTCGAATGAAATGGAAACAACAACTAGCAACTGTAATTCAAAAGTTCGAGAGTATCGGAAGAAGCTACAGTTCGCCTCTGGAAAGATAACTCAGTTGACAACGGAGAGTGATGACTTGGAAGGGCAGATAGAGGCACTTTCGCGTGAATTATCGAAATTACGAGAGGAGAATGATAGGTATCGTCGTCAGTTGGGTGGGCGATTCGGTGCCGAATCGAATGCACAGAACGAGATGCTACGGAAGGAGCTAAAAGGTGCTTGTGATGAGATTCGCGAACTTAAACGTCAGCAGGGGGCATCACGCCCATCTCAAACGAACCATGGATTCAACGAAACTCATCAGAACTACAACAGAGACCTTGCCAGTCAATCTACCATCAGCCAGCTTCGAAGTGAGTACGAGGAAACTATTGAGGCCTTAAATGATGAAAAGCGTGAACTCGTGATGAAACATTCAGCTTCGATTACAGATGTTCAGAAAGCAGAAATGCGAGCTTGGGAAACCGAGCAAGACAACGCTACTCTAAAGGAGGAACTCGTCTCACTGCGATTGCAAATTGAGCGCATTGAGAAAACCTACTCGGAAGACAAGCTAAAAGTCAACAGCCCTGAACTCACAAGCGAGGGACATGCGGCTACACCCGTAGCAGAGAGTGGCCCAATTCTCAACACCAGTGTGCAAAATATTCATAAGCAGGATGAGAGAGAAGAAGATTCAAATATTACAAACGCCGATTTATCTTCGACATCTCCTGAACTCCCTATGGTATTTCAGCACCATGGAACTGGGGGACGAAACGAAGAACACCCACCAGAGTGTACACAGAGCTAGTTTAAGACATTACAAAAGTTTACATACTGTACTAGTATTGGGAATCAATTTTGATTCCGATTTCGTCTGGCTTTGTTTCCTTGGACCCCACTCATAGACGACGTCCCCAGGCCGTCTGACCACAGTATGCCTTGACATGCTTTGTACAAAAAAGAATATAGAAGAATATAGGCCTTCCATTTTCACCAAGTTTCGCTTTCAACCCATTGGTTACCACTACTTTGTCGTTCAGTCTCTTTCGGACACCTGCTATTTCAGCATCTTGTGGATTACCATCGCAATTTATAGGGTACTCAAATTGCATACAGAGAAAAAAGAATCTACTAAATGATCTGCTGCAATGCCAGCGGATTGAGCATGTAAAACGGTGCAGCTCCAGCTCGTGTACCTCCCTACTTTGCGCCTACATGAAGACATTTTGATGTTGCGAAAACCTGAAGGATGAGATATGTCCATCGGAACCTATTGCCGACCCTATTTATATATCTGTATTGCACGCTTAAGTTTTTCCTTTGCTTAGACAAAGGTTCAACGTAACTGTAAAAATTGCCGGCGTATCAGGAAGATATTGCGAATCCATGCTGAAAAATGTGAAGACGATCGTGGCTATGATATGGCCATCGTCGCTGCTGACACCCTCTAAAGATAGCACAGACTCTGATTCTTGTTTCACCGATGTGCATTCTATGTCATTGCCTTCTCTCGATTTGTCGCTTCCACTCGCCGTGTGGTCTCCAATGAAAAGTAATGCCGTTTTCCAGCCAAACTTGACACAAACAGGATTGACCCGCCTTAATTACTCATGTTCATCTTTCTGGATGTGTTCGATGATTTCGTAGGCAAATAACCAACAATTGTTTTGAATCAAGTGCAGATCTTTGTTGTAACTCTTGCAGAATTCCCTCGCTCGAAACACCAAAGGAAATGATGATGATGATTCCTCTGCGTGTTGCTGTTTGGTCGAAATTATTCTCGCATCTCCTGGAACCGCTTGCAAGCTCAGCAGCTTTTGCAAAGTTTCTTTTGAAGTGGGATTGATGGGGACAAAGTCAAAACCATAGTCATCGTACAAAACCACTCGGCAGTGTACCGGAAGAAAGGAGGGCCCGCCGATCAATGGAAGAAAACGCAGCTGAATGTCCTTGGATACATTGATAGAAAGTGCAGAAACTACTGGCAGGAGCTGTAGGAATAAGAACCACACTGAAAGGAATCGTATCGCAAGCATCGTCATGACACAGTATCCATGGCAAGAGCATACTTTCAACCTGGAATTTGGCTCGGGACTTACTTACCAGGACTCACATGACTGAAAGGATTGACTATCAACCACCATTTACATTTTTCTCCTGTTCGGCGGAATTTGAAATTGCATCCGGTAGAAAAACGCAACTTCGCATCCCACTGACATCATCCAGCGATACTCTTTCACACAAAACCTATCATAGTAGCAAACATCATGTGGAATATTACGACATTGCAAGATCCTCTGGCGTCCTATGTAAAGGGAGGCAATGACACAACTTCATCTGTCGTCATCAGTGCATCGGTTGCCCATGTGAACATTTTCAAAAACGACGACGCATCGGCATTTCAAGAGGGTGGACGGCCAGCCAAAGTTGCCTTGGCTGATTTCATCGCACGTACCTTGGTAAAGCAACGTAGTCAAGCCATGAAGGAAGTGGAGAATTTTGTTCTTACTCTGGAACCTTTGGATCGCATCTTTTTGAAGGGCAAACGACGACGACAGAATTTATCGGCACCCTACCCACCGTATGTGTTGGAGCGAAGTGATATTTGGTCCTCCAATGATCAAGTGCATCTATCATTGCGTTTGATTGTCGAGTCCCAATCGAAGCAACTCGACGAGAAAAGCGATTTCCTACAAACAGCTGTTAGTTCCATTTTAGCATCTTTGTTGCCATTTAACCAAGTCGACTGGACACAAGCGGCCATGAATCACATTTCTTGCGTGGTGTTGCAAGACAAAATTCGCCAACAGTTGGATTCTTCCAATGCAGTGGGCTTCATCGCCAATAATTCCATTTTGCCACGAAAAAGTGGTACGAGTGATGCTCCCATGTCGAGTCCACCCGCCGTCCCCTTTCAGGCACCACCTGACAGTTCCATGACGCAATCTCTCACCATTGAAATGGGATCTTTGGCGGGATATCTTCCCAGCAATGTGGTTCCCTCGCAAGGATCTTCCATAGCATTGTCGGGCTTGGTGATTCCGAAAGGTATCACACTTATTTGTGGAGGTGGTTATCATGGCAAATCGACCATGTTGCGCACCGTTGCCTTGGGAATTTACAATAAGATTCCTGGAGATGGTCGTGAATACTGCATTGCCGTGGAAGATGCAGTTTCTGTGAGAGCCGAAGATGGTCGCTATGTCAACAATTGCAACATCAGTGCCTTTATCTCCAATCTCCCCACTCTACCCGGTGCAACAAAAACGGTCGACACGACGCATTTTTCCAGTCGAGACTCCTCTGGTTCCACCTCCCAGGCGGCCAATGTTTCCGAGGCGATTGAAATGGGATGTTCCGCCATGCTCATTGACGAGGATGTTAGTGCGGCAAATTTCATGGCGCGAGATGGACGTATGCGAGCACTTGTCATGGACGAAAGCATTACTCCTTTGTTGTATCGAGTGAATGGACTGTACAATGCCAAGGGCATTTCTTCCGTGGTAGTCGTGGGAGGTGTTGGTGACTGGTTGGATGTTCCACATAATGTGATCTTGTTGGACAAGTATGTCGCATCAGATGCCACCGAAAAGGCCGCATCCATTAGCTATCAATTCTCGTATGGGCACGTCCAATACGGCGGAAAGGGTGTGGTGCACCGATTGGATTGGGAATACGGCGGAACTCCAATTCCACGTCGACCGACTGATGAGTTTGCGAATCGATTTAGTTCCAACATTGAAATTTCATTGTTGGATGGAGGTCACTCGATCGCCTTGCATCCCCATGAAGACGACGATGAAACGATGGATGGTGGCCATGTTGTACTGGAGGATGATCACGATGAAGGATGCATTGAAGCGTCACGCATGGAGCAAGTGATGGGACGAAAACACTTATATACTTGTGGCCTATGTGCACTTTGGATCATTAAAGCATCACAGCAGCAAAAGACATTGGGACTCCCCGATTTACTGAACAAGTTGGACGAAACCTTAGACTCCTCTGGTCTTGTCAAAGTTGTTGAGGATCTCAGTTCTAGTGGTCTTTCTCCCAAGACATGGCACCATCTGGTGGAAGCTGTTGGATTTGCACAACGTCCAAGAAAGTTTGAGGTTGGTCAAGCACTTACACGATTGCACGGAATCCAATTTGAAGAACTTCCTGTCGAGAATGAATTAGCTGCAAAATTGGCTGCAGCGAAAGCGGAGGAAGAACGAAAGCGAAAAGCCCTGGCGGATCTGTGGGCCGCAAGAAGAGCTAAGTAGATTTGTAAAAAAATGAATAAGTTTATCTTAGAAATACAAAATCAGATGTGGTTGGTGTTTCCTTCGTAAAACCTCGGGGCTAGTACAGTGTTGCAACTGACAATAACGTCGAAACTGAAAACGCATCAAAAGAAAAAGAAATACGTCTGGTCGCCATCCGGCTCTTGCACCAGATTTGCCACCGAAATAGAAATCAAAATAACCTGCTTCCACACGATGACGGAATTGACCACTGACCCTGGTTTTGACAACGATGACGATGACGATTTTTTTGGGAATCAGAGTGATGATGGGGACGAGTACGGAAACCTTGGAAAACACGAATTGATATCCCAACAGGATGAGATTGAAAAGGTAGCATTTCTTCAAGCATATGATGACCATGCCGAGTCCCGCCTGCAAGAAGGGTTTGAAGCTGGGTATCAAGAGAGTTTTGCTACAGCCTACCGCATCGGGAAAATGATGGGGAAACATATGACTATGGAGCGATTCAAGTTGATGAAAGAATCTCAATTTAAAAATTCCCCAGTAGTTCCTGTCACTGATGCTAGCTGTATGGTGTATCAATTCTCCAAGGAATTCCAAGAACGAGCAAATGACAAACAAATTGGCAATGCCATGGCAGAATCGGAGAAGTTTGAAAAGGGTTTGGAAGAAACGATACTAAAATCCTGAATCTGCAAGCACAATAGTTTTGGTGAAGTTTCACGATGCAAACGAGAAAATTAAAATGGCAACGAGCTGATGTACCTATGCTGTTGTATTCCCAGCCAACGATAGAGTCGAGACGTTTTCAATCAAAGAGTAGCAGCAGGTCATCTCCTCTTTGAGACAGCGAACAGGCATCGGTAGCAGGAGTACCCGCGCTTTTTGAGTAAACGATCGCAACACAAAACAGTTTGGATCCGTCTATTATTAGTTTTACAATAAGTAGAATCCACCTTTCGAAGCACTATGTGTCGCAGCCAGTATCAAGCACTGGATTGGGAAGATTTTCAATATACCAATTCGGATCGTCTTCGCCTTCTTTCTCTTGATCTTCGGTCAAAGAAACAAGGTGAGCATTATTAAGGTTGGCACTGGTCGTTGTTTCGGATTTTGGAGCTTCCTCCACTCCTTTGTTGATTTCTGCTGCCTTCTTTTCCAACTGATCCTGTTCAGCTTTCTCACTGTCAATTGTCTTTTGTAGATTTGCCTTTTCTTTTCGAACCTTGTCCAGTTTCTTTTGCAAGGTGTTGCCCACCTGATAAAAATAAGAATACAAATTTTGAGCCGACGATGCTTCCATGCTAGAGACGTATATCATACCGGCTTTCATATAAATCTATTTTGAAACATACCAACTCTTCTTCACGGTCGAGTTCCACCATTAGGCGACTCTTTTCTCCTTTTAAGGTATCCAATTTCCGCATCAATCCGTTGACAGCTCGTTCTTCGTGCATTTCGGATTCCGCCTGAACCTGTGCCGCAGTCGATCTAAGTTTGGCCAAGTCCACGGCAAAATCCAACATGCGACGACGCTCTTGCTTGAGAATGAATCGCAGTTCATCTGCCGTCATTTTCAATTCCTCCTTTTCCATATCCTTCATTCGTTGTCGTTCCTGTTGCGCCGTTTGTTCCGCAACTTTATGGGTTTCCAGGAATGGCCGAGGGGACATGGGACGGAAAGAACCACCACTGATTGGAGGACTTGGAATAGGCATATGCGTTTTCGTATTATCTCCTGCATTTGGCGAAGCGCCAAGGGACTTGCGTGAGTTACGAAAAGCTGCCCCAGGGGATTTCAATGGTGACACCAAGTTCTTTCCTCTGGGGGACAGAGGATTGCTGTGTCGCCGCTGATTCCTCGGTGAAGGTTTAGGGTCGACTGTGATTGCTGCGGCTACATTTCGAACCTCGGCGCTAGGAGATGACATGCTGGTACTATGCTGGTATCTGTTTTCTGAGCAAGGATAGAGGTCTGAGGTGTCGTTATGATTTGGGGAGGGATTCCCACGAAAATCTATTTGATTCTTTAGAACCTGTTCTCTTTCGGAGAACCCGGATATTAGAAATGGCCACTTCATTCCCTCTCATGACTGACTATTGCACCTACTGTACCTTTGCTTATTCTTGTTAAGATTCCACAGTACATTAGTTTCTCGTTTACAATAGTATTATCAGAGAGGGACTTAAACTAACTGAAAATTTAACACACAAAGGCAAGTGCGTGGGCTTGGAATCATCATCAAAAGATTCCAAGCAGCAAAACTGTGACCAGCCTAAAAGTATCCGAAAAAGATACAGTCGCTTTCCTTAGGCGTTAGCTTCCTCGGATTTATTTGGAGCAGCGTCCTCACCACTAGTCTCAGCAGGAGGGGCGGTCTCTTCAGCACCAGCTTCAGCTGCTTCCTCCTTGTCTTCTTCTCCAGCGGCAGACTTGCCTTCGCCTTCATCACCAGGTTCGTCGTAGGAAGGTGGTGCAATACCAACCTTGCTCAAGATCCAGAAGGTACCTTCCAAAACAGCAAAGGACAGCATACCTCCAATCAAACCATAGGCGATGGAGTAGGTCAAAGGCATGAGCATGACCGTGATGAATGCGGAAATGGCGTGAGAGTGAATGTGCCATTTGATCTTGATCAAAGATCGAGACATGAGAGCTCCAACAATGATCAAAGATCCACCAGTGGCCCATGGTGGAATACTGGCAATGATGGGAGCAAAAAAGATACTCAAAAAGAAAAAGAATCCGACAATGACAGCGGTAAGACCAGTCTTGGACCCCGCTTCGACACCGGCACCACTTTCAATGTAGGATGTGACGGGACTGAGTCCAAACAAGGATCCAACAATGGTGGCAATGGCATCGGCGGAAAAGGCCCAGCGACTCTTGGGGAAATCACCATTTTCGTCGACAACTCCCATGGAAGAAACAATGGCGAGAAGAGTACCAGAAGTATCCAAAAAGTCGACATACAAAAAGGTGATCAAGGCGACGGCAACTTGCTTCAAGTCATCTGAGAAGGGAACCAATAGTTTGTCCAACTTTTCAATGGAAACGACTTGTTGGAAGTATTCGTATCTTGCGTTTCCAGCGTCATTGTCAGGAAAGTAGGTAATCTGAAGGAATTTAGAGAAAATGAATTTGAGAGACGGCACCTTCGTAGTGGTTTACACTAAACAATCATTCAGTTATTTTTGCCGTCAACACAGGCAACACTTACTTCAGTATTGCGGAACCAACTGATAATGGAAATGAAACCAATACCAACGACAAAGGCAAAGCGACTCTTGTAGGAAAGAAGGATACCAGTAAGAAGCAAACCAAGAATTCCAACCCAGGCAGTGGCACTGGTCATGGAGGATTCGGTATTGTCACAAGTGTAGGTTCCTCCAGGAATACAGTCGAATCCACCATTGTTGAAGCAAGCTTCATCGAGGGCCACCAAGGACACTCGATCTTCTTCTGCGCAGCCTCCCAAGGTGACAGCGGTAGCAACATCACCGACCACAATTCCAATACCTTCGGCCGTTTGGAAACCAAGGTGGGCCAAAAAGGCACCAATGGCAGCTGGAGTGGCATGGCGAACGGGTTCGGGAATGAGCTTGGCGACAAAGTAACGGACTCCCGTCAAGGCCAAAATCAAAAAGATGAAACCTTCAATGAGAACGGCAGTGACTGCTGCTTCAAAACCAATCTTTCCAGTTCCATGGAAACCAACGACGCCGAAACTAATAGAGATCAGGTAGAGAGCAATAATAATAGAGGAATGAATAGATGTGTTAGCTAGTGTTGTCAATGCGAACATCGTATCAGACTCTTAGTTTGTTACTTACGTAAAGTAGGCATTCAAACCCATACCAGGTGCGAGTGCGACGGGGAGGTTAGCCATGACTCCCATGACAAAGCAGCCTTTAAAAGTAGTAGGGGATGAACGGATGTTAGTCAATGTCAAGGTGGACAGCATATCAGCCTCTTTAAACAATATGCATGTAACTGCATATGTAACCTGCATGTAACTTACCGATCATGGCAGAAATGGCAGTGGCGGTAATGTATTCCCTTTTGATTGCATCCTTGCAGGCCAAGTAGTCGGGAGAGAAGATGTTTCCATCCGCAGCCACACAAGGGCCTCCACTGTCGGCCAAAATGGCAGGATTGACGGCCAAGATGTAAGCCATGGTCAAAAAGGTGGCGACCGCACCGCGAAATTCGGTCGAAAAGTTAGTTTTGCGCTCTTCGAGTTCGAAGAAGCGGCCAATTGGCGAGGCTTGGATGATATCGTTGAGACCCATGATGATGATGACAACAGCAGTAAAGTATTTGAGAGTGGTTGGTTGGTACTCGTGTGAAAATACTTCTCGACAGGATTTGTGAGGTTTGACATCGAAGATAAGAATTTTACGATCTTGTCAGTGTTCCCCCTGGTTCGAAATTTTTCTGAACTGCAAAAGTTCCTGGACGAAAACTGGAAGTATACCACGTAGAAGCTAGTACATTTCGCAGAATCTTTGAAGCCCCTTATGTCATGTGTTCGGATCCTGATTTATTGTCGCATTATGGATATAACGCAACAATTCATTTCTTCGTTGTTTTTGCGAGATCTTTGACACTAGGAACTCCTTGGACGTTCGCGTTTCAGAACACATCTATCAAAAGATACTCCAAGCGCCCTCCCCCTTCTAGACAACTCTACTGTACCATCAACGGAAGATTGAATGTTGCAAGAAAGAGCATTGAAAAGCAGTGATAGATGGAAGGCACACTAGATGGTAGAGCAAAAGAGTTCGATCTGCAAGTTCTATGGAAAGCTTTCCTTTGCTTGGTTGGGAGATGCGAGGGGAAGCAAAATCATGACGGCCAACGTTTGGATGGAAGCTTCTTCTCAAAGCGTGATCTACTATCAAGATGACATGAGAATATAGTTGGAAAGAAATGAATGATAATGAGTTCTACTGTCAATGTATTCAAGGACGGTCGCCTAAATCACAAGCTATTGGATCCGAACAACAACCACAGCAGTTCACATCACTTTTCATGCACCGCTCTGGCTGCTTATTCTGCCTTCGGCTACTAGTAATACTACTGTGAAAGAAATGTTTGACAATGAGAGTGATCTCATTGTACACAAGGACACTTCATCGTCAATGTCTCACCAAAAGCAAAGCCCCATGGATCGTTGCAACAACAATTAACCTCATTTTTCATACACTGCTCTGGCTGCTTATTCTCTCGGCAGCTACTACTACTACTACTACTACCACTACTACCACTACTACTCTAGTCAATTTGTGCGGTGTGCAATGATTTATCCAGTTGCTTCAACCATTTCCCTCTAGCAATTGATCGACCATTCTTCAACGAAAGCACCAATCACCAATCAATCATCCAGGATATTTTGGACGGTTCGATCTTTGATTTTTGAAGTCGCGAATGTCTCTCGAGAGCTGTTTTCATTATTACAGAGGCCGCTGACGGCCAGACCAAAAGATCCAATTGTGAATTGCAATTCGATTTGGTCAATTCATTCTGAGTCTGCCATCCGTCCGGACACACGCCCAAGTCCAACCAACTCTTTCTTTCGACCGGTTCATTTTTTCCTGGAATAACTAATTGACCCTCACATCATCATTGCTTCCAAGCAAGCAGACAGCCGCATACCACAAAAAGCAATCAATTCACAATCATGATTTCGGCCATTGAATGGGTACCTGAAGGTGTTGCGGATCCAAATCCCAAAAAGTATGAATTCAGTGCGGCGGAATTGGAATTGATTGAAATGATGGAAAAACATTCCATGGAACACCCAAATGAACAAACAACAACAACGCCAACTCCAGAACCAAAGAAAGAAACGAAAAAGACTACCAAAAAGAAGGTCGAATTACCAAAAGTAGAACATGATCTTCCAGCGGATCTTCGCATGGACGAATATTCCAGTGACGAAGATGAGAATGATGCCGTTCAAGGAACGACCATTGGTCGACTCTTGGTGGACACCACTGGAATTGACGAGGTCGACGACGCCGAGGCCATTATGGGGAAGAACGATGGAAAGAATAATGACGATGACGATAACGACGATGATGACGATATGGATTCTGATAGTGATGACGACTTGCATGACATTCCAGATACTCGAGAATATACTCCTCTGGATATGGCCGGTGTGAATTCCTTGGGAATTTCACACACGCCCTCCTCATATATGGATTTGAATGCAAACGATGACGATGAGGATGATGCAAGTGATATTGAAGATGTTCAAATACAGCCAGGTGATGCTCTTATCGTTGTCGCAAAAACAGAAGAGGTAGGTTTGGATATGTCTGTTGCTGATATTTTGGTATGTTAGTTGAAATTTGTTTTGACCAACTTGACGCTTCATATTTCTGTAGGACTTTGCCACACTAGAAGTAAATGTTTACGAACAAAAGACGGGCAATCTCTTTGTACACCACGATATCACACTCCCCGCATTCCCACTTTGCTTGGCTCACGGAGACATTGGGCCTTCTGGAACGGCTGGTAACTTTTGCGCCGTCGGAACCTTTGGACCAGGTATTGAGATTTGGAATTTGGATGTCTTGAATGCACTCGAACCATCCTGTGTGCTGGGTGGAGAAGATACGACCATGGCAGATGAAATTATGCGTCACAATTTGATGAATGCATCGAAAAAGAATGATACCAGATTGGACATACCTAGTAAACCAGGACTAAAGGAAGGCAGCCACACGGACGCTATCATGTCGCTGTCGTGGAATAAGGTTCACCGACAGGTGATTGCTAGTGGCTCTGCTGATTGTACTGTGAAGTTGTGGGATGTGACGAAGCCAGACACGAATGCAGGCACATTTACTCACCACAAGGACAAGGTTCAATCAGTATTGTGGCATCCGCAAGAAGGAACACTTTTAGCCACTGGTTCGTACGACAAGACGGTTGCGCTGGTGGATGCTCGAGGACCGCAAGGAGATGTCAAGCGGATCAAGATTCCTGCAGATTGTGAAGCTCTTGCTTGGGATCCATGCAATCCTCAATGCTTGACCGTTGCCAGTGAAGATGGCACTGTTGCGTGTTGGGATGTTCGCAAATTCTCAGAGAAGACCCCTCTCTGGTCCATGGTGGCCAATGAATACGGTGGCGTTAGTGATATCTCGTACAACCAGTACGTGTGATTACTCTTGAATCCTGCTGTTACGATTCCATTCTATTCTTCACGCTCACGTTCAATTTTCTTCATCCTTTTACACAGACTTGTGCCAGGACTTATGGTATCTTGTTCCGTCGACAAAACTGTTACACTTTGGGATACACAGAACTTGTCGAATTCTAAACCTCACCCATGCGGAAGCAAAGATATGGCAGTCGGAAAACTATATACGGTCAACTTTTATCCTTCGTCTCCATGGCTATTAGGATGCGCCGGGGGTGGCAAGGAATTGGCGTTATGGGATCTAACGCGGGAGGCACCTATTCAAAAACGATTTGGTGATCGTGTAACTGGTGGAACCGTATACAACACTCTGGAGGAGACAACCGCAAAGCAAGAAGCCTTTGATGCCATGATGACAAAGGCCAAAGAGACGAACACAACTTCAGAAACAGACGAGACAACTCCGATGAAGAAGAAAAACAAAAAGAAAAAGCCTGGAAGCGGCAAGAAAAAGAAGGCACATAGAGCTGGAAGATGAGGATAATAATAGAGCTGTGTTGTTTTGCGTCAGTAACTTGTTGATCCAATTTAAATTAGTCCAGAAGTTTAGTCATCTTGAGGTCTACAGTATTTGTTTTTTACGGATTTCGGCCTGATTCAGTCGAATACATCATGCCCAGTTGATCAATTATTGCCCATTCTTCACGAACGACAACCTCCGGAAGCCCCAAATTTGCAGGGACTGCTTCCAAGACTAATCCCAAGAGAAACCTAAAATGTGGAGGTAGTGGCGGGGTTGGTCACACCAAAAGATGGGCGCAGTGTCCATTCAAACTTCAAAATTTGACACCAACTCTGGTGCTATACTGTAGCCATTCATCACAGTGAACATCGTCTTGCAGTCAACCTATTTGAAAATGATCCTTTAGTAGTCGAGGTAGTCATTCCGACAGAGATGCAGTCGACGCGACGCGACAGATATGCGATGAGATGTGAATGCGATACGATATACTGTAGGATGATAGATCGACGCGACGCAACTTCAACAGAAACAAGAGTATAGTTCCCATCCGGACAATATGCGGCCTCCACCGAATTAGTAACGATGGAAGGTAAAAGCTCCAAAGACGAATCATGCGAAAGAATCACAGGCGAAAGGATCTTGCCACCTTTCTTGATTCCAATTGTTTGGACATGGAAAGATCATCATCAGATTTCGACTCATCCAAAGTCTTCGATTTGGGGCGACGCTGGTGATGGCTGCTGGATAAAGTATGATTCATCGTCCAATGAAGCATTGGAAAAGGTTTATCGTGAATATGCTTCTGGACAACTGGAGCAACGACGATATGACCTTGGCACGTACACCATAGATTTTTTGGCAATGATACAAATCAATCGAAAAACCGATTTCCGCAGGAAGGTACAGAGACATGTTGGCTTTCAGCCACTGATCGAAGCTCACTACGAAGGCAGGCAAAGCGAAATATATGACGCATCACAGAGTTGCGAGCTCCTGAACAAGATCATGACTCGAATCGAAAACGAGGTTAAAGAATCGATTGACCGGGATATACATTTTGGTGTCAGTTATCAAAACGCTTCAAGAACAGTGACATATTTCAGGCAGAAAGATGTAGAGTGTTTCTTGGATGTCATCAATGACTGCAAAAGGACAATCACGCTTTGTTGCGAACGAGCTGGTGTCTCTTCTGAATATGATGTGCTTCACCCCGACAGTCGCTCCGCTGTAGAGTGCTGCCTTGGAGAAGATGCACGAGAGATGTGTATTCATCTCATTGACTTTTCAAATGAGAGATTGAAGCGATATAATATGATTGAAGAAGGAAAAGTATCAATCGCTGCAGAAACATTGCTGCCATGGCTGAGCGAATTTCAATTAATCGCTCTTCACTCAATCTCCAACGATTCTGGTGGAGGAATCGTCATGTCAGATTATTCTTCTGATGACGATTCTGTACACGTGAAGCCAGAATACCAACAGCAATCGTCTTCTGGGAAACCTGTGAAGACTATGGATGAGCTACTGGAAGTGGCTACTATGGCCCAACCGCTTTTTCGTTCCCTGATTAACAAACTGTTGAGTAAACTCGACGCAATAATGGATGGGGCACACTCTTCCAGCAAGCCGGTCGTATCATTTGTGAGCCTAAAAAATAGGTGGCGAGCGAGCGAGAAGGCGCAAGACGACTACTCAAAATTTGTCCCTGGTCCCGCCTTTTCCTGGCTGTACGACATTGTGCGTGGGAGCATTGAGTTTCACTCCGCTGCCGAAGTCATTGCTTTCGTGGGCTTGCTTGAACAAGATCAATCGATTCATATTGTGAAGGCAAAGAATCGGTTTCAGAACCCCAGCCTTACAGGTTACCGTGATTTGAATATCCAATTTCAGATTGCTGTAAACGACAGATTCAAGCACGTCTGCGAGATACAAATTCATCACAATGCCATCAAGGTCCTGGACCGAGAGCTCAACACCCACAAATTCTACGAATACTTCAGATCATACTTTGCAGGAGCCACGAATAGTCTGAAGGATAGGCTCGACGACCTTCGGATGATCGGTGGAAGCGGCACAGTAGATGAAGGCTATCTTCACTCTCTTTTGCCATCTTGTGTCGACGAAGAGCGCCTGGAAAGACTCGCAGCTTTGTTTGAAGTACAACTGACAGAATACCATTGGGCGTCAAGAACATACGCCAATCTTCTGGATCTTCGAATCAGCAAATATGGGAAACGTCATCCATCAATCGCAAGTGCATACACCAGCATTGGTAATGTTATGAAAGCACAAGGTAAACTTGAGGAGGCCGTTTGGTACTATAAAGCTTCACTTCGAAGTGATCAGTCATCGGCCATGGTTGTCGCATCGACGTATCGAGGAATGGCCAGAATCTTGGCAGTCGAAAAACAGACTGACAATGCTATGGAATTATTTCAAAGTGCTGTCGAGATTCTTGGTGAAGTCCCAATCGTGGTGGGAGCTTACGTTGATATGGCCAACCTGTTACGAGACAATAACGATTGTATCCGAGCCATGGAACTTTACCAGAGGGCGTTGGAAATCGCAAAAAAGGGCGTTGGAAATCGCAAAAAATCAATACGGGGAAGAACATCAGCATGTGGCCACCATCCTGCAGAATATGGGTCGAATTTCAAGTCGGGAGGGAGCGTACGACGCTGCTATTCAGCTGTACCAAAAGTCACTTGAGATTTCGAAAAGGACCCTTGGTGAGGATCATCTGTCGGCTGCAGAAATATACCAAAGCCTTGGGCTTATCTTTCAGCAACAAGGGGACCTGGATGGAGCATACAGCTTGTACGAAAAGGCACGTCATATGTACCAAGCAGGATTGGGGGCATGGCATACACTGGTCGCAGACTCGTATGATATGCAAGCTGGTGTACGTTGGCAGGAATGCAGGTTTTCTGATTCCAGATCATTGCATGACCGGGCTCGCAAAATTCGCTCGGCTCTCCAAGGTCGCAACTCTCGCTCCGCTCTTCGTGATGGCAAAAGTAATTTTAAATTTCCCTCGTCGTCTGGTGTTATGGTTACAAATGATTTGGGCTTTGGCATTAGCAAGAATAATGTTGACGAGGACCATCCATATTATGCCTATGGTTTGGACTGCGTTGCTCGCTCGTTGATGAATTCGGAGAATCCCGAAGAGGCCCTGCTGCCCATTGAAAAGTTGATCGAGGTCATTAAAAAAACCTTTGGAGATCAACACGTTCTACTCGCGAACGTTTATCAGAACATGGCAACAGTGTTGCGCCGCTTGGGAATGCTTGACGAGGCTATGGAGTCTTATGAAATGTTTCGATGTATAGTGGAACAAGCGAGGGAAAGAGAGATTGCGGTCGACCGATGCTCCGAGTGGGCGCGAGCCTACGAGGACATTGCCAGTCTACTTTTGCAACGAGAGCGTACTTCCCGAGTTGCTGATGCATTTGGTGCACTCCTAGCAGCCCTAAAGATGCGCAAGCGAGTTGCCTTGGAAAGCAACCATGAGATGCTTTATATCATATCCACCTTTGAAAGCATTTCAAAACTACTATCTGAAAACAACAAAGCAATGATGATCGAAACGATGTATGAAAATGAACCCCTGGCGAGAACCAGAAATAGAGTCGTTGCAGATGGATTGGAGCTATATCAGGGAATGATACGGAGAAGCCTTTGTCGGGATTCTTGTCCCGCGAAAATGCTCTTGGATGCGATCGCCAAAGTTTCCGAGGCAAATGAAAATGACGACGATCAAAACAGCATCCACTCCAAGGTTTGCAACCTTCAAAACCTCTTGACAGAGAGAAACTACAAAGAACTTCATTCCACAGTGGTGGAGCTCTTGGACGACCTTAGAAAAGGTCACTAGCCACCTATTTCATGATTGATTTTAGCGAAATAATCACGACAGTCGAAACAACCATTCTCGATCCCATTTTGTGTGCGTGGATCGGAAAAAGAAAAAGAGTCTCGGCACTGGATTTCTACGAAATAAAAAAACTCTTTTTGGATTTGAAAGCAAAAGAACTGAATTGATTCCGCATTCATTCCGGTGCAATGAGGCATTGGAGAAGGCTTTTATCGGGAATGTAACAAAAAAATGGACAATGACAACGTGACCTCCTCCGCACACCATTGGTTTTTTTTGCAATAGCCTTCTGGCGCCTTTTTTGCTTGTGTTTCCTGATCGCAGTTAGTGGGCTTTGGTGAGAAGCTGATCTTTTACGGTGCTGCCACATTGGTGCTGCGTGCTCTACTAATCAATAGTAGGTGCCAAAATGTTGGGGAAATATCATGACAATGTATCAAACCTTCTCCAAAGATAGTGGAGAGGCAACAGTGTTGGAACAAGTTGGAAGCGATGCTCCGCCGGCAATATTGCGGGATGCAACTAAAGCCTTGCTCAAGACGCTAGGATGTAATCAGTATGTGTTTTACTGCCTATTTCATTCAGATTTGCTACTGTACGAGTAGTTCCAACAAAATGCCTTTACGATTATTGATATTGTCGTCACGCGCGTTGCGTTTGCGTATTCGTGACTGAGAATCCTGTAAGACTCCCAAGAGAATTCCGACACCTTCGTAGAAATCTACGGGTGGTGGTAGAAAATTGGCATCTTCTGATTTCCTCGCACGAACCAACTCAACTGTCAACAAATACAACATTGGAATGCAAGCACAATCCAACTTCCACGTACCCAATCAATCCACTCAACTCAATCCCAACCCCAATCCCAATCTAGCTACAAACATATACATATACAAATACAAAGATGGAAGAAGCCCTGTTACCGCCTTCCACCACTACATCAGAAGAAGTCGATCATCAACCTGTGGTGACCATCACGACTGCAACCTACGACAATGGCGATGAGGAAGAAAATGACAGTGGTGTTTACAGAGAAGGGACCATTGCGTCGGCCAGATTCAATATCCTGAGCACCATGGTGGGAGGAGGTTGTTTGTCGTTGCCATTGGCCTTTCAACAGTCTGGAAATTCACTCTTGGGTCCACTCTTGTTGGTCTTGACAGCTCTGATTACGGATTTTTGTTTCCGACTCTTGGTTGCCTCCGCCGTTCACTTGAAATGCCCGCATTCGACACGACCCGGAACGGACAGTTTTGAATCCATCACTCAAGAAGCCTTTGGCCCAAGAGCTTTCATCATGTCTCAATTGCTAGTTTTTTTCATGTGTTTCTTTGGTGCCGTCGGATATTCCGTTTTGCTCCGGGACATGATGGAACCCATCAATGACGCCATCTTGGAGCACTTGAGTTTTGTGAAAAGCGAATGGATGACCAAAAACTTGACCATGTTTGCCGTCATTTTTCTCGTGACGCCCGCCACGACCTTGCAAACCTTGACCTCTTTGAAAAATTGTGGCGCCATGTCCATGTTTTCCATTTTTGTGCTGGGATCCTGCATTGTCTTTCGATCCGTCCAATGTCAAGTCAACAATCCCAGTCCCGAACCCTGGTATTCCTATTTGACCTTCTTTCCAGAATCTCCAGGAGAACTCTTGGATGCCTTGCCACTCTACATTTCCTGCTTTGTCTGTCATTACAACATTTTGCCCGTGCACAATGAATTGCAAAATCCAACCCCCAAACGAGTCTCTTGGTGGCTTCGGACCACCACCTGGGGTTCCTTTGGACTCTATCTAATCATGGGGTGGACCGGATCGGCTTATGGACACTGCACTCCTTCGGGCAAGGTACACGGGAATGTGCTATTGGATTTTGACAAGAAGGATCCACTGTTGTTGGTGGGACGCATGTGTTTGGCTGTGACCATTACCTTGGCATTTCCCATGTTGGTCATTCCAGGGCGCGACATTGTCATTCGATCGTACTTACCATCAAGCAATGCTAGTGGTACAACAGAGACTCCAGTGGATCCATCCGCAGCTGACGACTTGCAAGAACCTCTCTTGTCACAAGAAGAACAAGCAGATAATGCCGAGACTGCTGCTGCGACTGGTGATGAATTCAATGACGAAGAGGCACCATTGGATGACGCTGGTTCCCAAAGTGGGGGCAATACGGATGGCGCACCTCCTTCTACTTCCTACATGGTCCGGTTGTTGGTCTCGATTGCCATTTTCTGGACGGCAGGAACAGTCGCCAGTTTGGTGGATGGCATTGAAGTTGTTTGGGATTTGTTGGGATCGTCACTCAGTATACTCCTCAGTTTCCTAATCCCCTGTGGATCCTACTTGGTGATTACCTCGAACGAAACAACAGAGGAGACGTCATCGTCGTCATGGCTCGACGATGCCAGTGAAGATCGCAAACGATTTTGGTCCAAGATCCTTTGTTGGGTGTTGATTGGTACCTTCACTCCACTCATGATTGTGTCGACGGCGAATGCGGTTCACAATACCTTTTCGGGGGGGAATTAGACCAGATGAATGCAATGAATGCAATGGATGAATCAATCATCTGTCAACGACTGAAGGAATAAATATGCTACGATGGAATATACAGAAACGAATATTTCACAACGCTAGCTAGAACAGTAGGGATCCATTTTTTTATTATAACATTATATTGGATCACATCATTCAGTACCGACTGAAAACTACAGTACTATCCAAACTTGAGTCGCATTTGCTGTAGATTCCGTTTCTTGGTCTTGCGTTTCTTTTGAAACCACGGTTGTTTTTTGGGTGGTGGGGATGGAATTGTGTTGGACGAATCATCAGTATTGTCTTTATCATTGGTATTGTTGTCATTTTGGGTGAAAGGTGGTGATAATAATGGCCTCTTTTTGGTGTTCCTTGTTTGTGCGGAAAAGAGAGGGTCGGAGAGTATGCTGTCGGCTGGTGATTGTGGCGATTGTGGCGATTGTGGTTGCTTGTTCTTAGGGAACAACGAGGGAGGAGAGGATGACACAGTGTGGGTTGTATGCGACTCCTCGGTTTTGGTTCGTTGGTGCGGTAGCCCTTGGATCCAACCATTAGACTGCTGGCTTTGTGAATTGGCAAGATCCTGTGTCAACGGAGATATTGGATCTGCTTTCCACTGATCACGCATTGGACTGCGATGATTCTTCATGTTCGAATCAATGTTTTCGTTGTTTGAGCACGTGACTGTAGTTGGACGCTTCACATTTTGGGCCTGGTCCCGCCGATGGGCATCATTTTGAAAAGGTGGTGTGACTTTAGTGGGCGCCAATTCTGTAGTGTTGGATTTTGCTGCTTCTGGAGGCGACGACAAGGGTTTGGCATTTGAATTTTTAGCTCGAGTCGCTGCTGTTGGACTTGTCGTCGTCGTCGTCGTCGCAGCATTGGATATATGATGATCACGAGACTTCCTTAACCTTAACCAGTCATTTGTATTAGGCAAGTCTTCTGTCAAGACTGTTTCTTGACTGTCGAATGACGATGCAACAGACAACGATTGCAATTGTGATGCATTTCGTTGCCTCAAGGCCACCCAATCGGCGGTATGGGGCAAATCTTCTGTCAATACAGTCGCTTCAGATTCTGGTGAGCTAGGAGCATCCTGGACTTCAAGAGCTTGGTCTTGTTGCGATGATCCTTCCATAATATTCTGAATGGTGAGCGAGTCAGTCAGTGAAATGATGATTTTCAACTTTCGCGCTAAACATATATTGCATTTCGTCTACAGGGACTATGTAAGTCCAGTCTGTAATGTACACGGTATGGCCCAGATATCGTGGTGTAAGAATATCCAGTACCCACTTCGACGATGTTTTATTTTATTATTAGCGATATCGCGCATCCTACACATGGTAAGGTTATGGTATCGAGTCCTGGAACACCAAGTGCCAATTCGAACTTGGAAACGAATGCCGACTGTCTGCATCGACAGGATAAAGATGGTGGACGTATGAGGGTTTCGGCACCAGTTTAGGGTGCGTGGGGCTGAAGGGCTACCGATAGCTAAGTATCGAATAAGGGAGAGTGTTGGAAGGTATATTTGAGACTTATTAGGTAGCGTGGTGCGCCTACCAGGCTACCTAATCTGAACCCGCCCCCCGCAAGTTTTGCCCCCGAGCTGCTTGCAAGATGCGGGTACTAGGTTTACTCATGGGGCCTACTTTTGCCCCCCTAAAACGAAGCACTCTTTTTCGTCCTCAAAATTCTTCGATCCAAAGTGGATTCTGGAACTCGTCCTTACTGTTGATGTATTCAAGGAAGGGAACTTGAAGGCGGCTGTCATGGCCATCAAAGAGACACATTGGTGTTGGTCCGTGCAGGGTCCGTGGGTAGACCCCAAGTTTGTCCAATGTCTCCAAAGCTTTCTTGAGAATCTTGGAAGTCATCGATACCTTTGGAGACACCGCAACCATACCAGGCACTTCCTTTCCTCTGAAGACACATACTGGAAGTCCTGGAAGCGCCTTTCCAGGACCATAGTTCTCTTCTATTGTCTTGGTCCCGTCATATATTGCTTCAGATTGGTGATCAAATCCGGTGTAATCTTCAAAAGCCAACTCTTTGCCAGCAATGATAACAATGCACATCACTGGATCCCCACTTGCAGCAGTCAGACCCATCACAGTGAAGCGACCACTGGCCTTTGTACTCAGCAGTTCCACCTTTTGACCATCCGCACTTTTGATGTATGTCTCGCCGCCGATGTGCCCATCTTGGTCTTGGGCAGTATCAGTTCCGACTTCGTCTCCAAACAACAAATACTCTGGATGTATGAGCTTAATGGTGCACTTGTGGCCAGCTGCCTTATCCTCAGAATCAACAATCTGCCCCTCTTTGCCAACCCAATAGTGTTCACTTTCTGGTAAGCGCACTGCAATTCCAGCTCGCAGCATTTGCTCGTACACTAACTCGTACATTTGTTGGACGTTCTCATATGTTGTCCAGTCCTTCCTTGCTCTGTCCTGCTTGCTTCCTCTCCCAGTGTTCAAGATATCTCTATGTCTATTCATGAAACCTTTGAACCATCTCTTGCCGAGCAACTCTGTTGGTTGAACTTTGATCTTGCTATGAAAGTCTTTCAAC
The DNA here is from genome assembly GCA_933822405.4 of Cylindrotheca closterium. NCBI lineage: Eukaryota > Bacillariophyta > Bacillariophyceae > Bacillariales > Bacillariaceae > Cylindrotheca > Cylindrotheca closterium. The sequence goes on along the minus strand of CAKOGP040000069.1, from coordinate 16,830 downwards.
TTGTCTTCTAGTTCGGATCCTTTTACAAGAGAATTGGCCAAAGCAATGGTTTCTGGTTGTGTCAATGGTTGTCCAGCTTGCTGCCTGTATAGTGCAATGTTCAGGATGTATGGCTCAAAGGCAGCTACTGGCGAAACGGGCCCTCGTTTGGTTGCAATTTTGTTTCCCCGCACTCGACTCTGGATCGTGGTCTTTGGAATCAAGAAATCGGTTCCGCCAAGTCCCAGCTCTTCCATTACAGCATCATGTATCTTTCCATAAGCACCTTTAGTCAGCCGCTTTGGCTTAGCAGCAGCCATAGCATTTGCATAGCGCTCTGTAAGCACAATCTTTGCCAAATCTTTTTTCTTTGCCACATCCTTGTTGGCTTGTTTGGTTGATCCCTTTGGGCGGCCCACTTTCTTCTTGCGCTCCTCCTCCTGTTGCTGTGCCACTGTAACAGCTTTCACTTTCTGTTACTTAAGGATTCTTGTCTTCTTGCCTGTCACCATGTCCCTTGTCAACCACGGATAGAGTTTCTGCTTTTGTTTAAACAAAGCTCCGTATTCACCATAATGATCCTTAAAAGAAAGCGCTCTGGCTTGGAGATCAATGAGCGTCCTGGCCATTTCTTCAACAATCGGTCTTCTGATCCGCTTGGTCTCTACATCTGACCCCTCTGGAGCTACTTGCGTACGCCTCTTGCTTGACTTCCCCATCGTTTCTTTCTGTTTTATTGGTGGGAGATTTGAAGAAGAATGGGCTAAATCAGTGTCTTTTTTATGGTACTATTCTACGTATGCTACGTGATGAACGAAATTGAAAGACTACGCCGTTTTCTGGCGCGGCCTCAGAGCGCCCAAATAAAAAATATGCAATTTTTATCTACAGACCGTTCTACCAGAACTCAATGGGGAAACTAGCCAATCAGCATGTAGACTCCTTAAATAACAAGCTTCCTGCTGATCTGCTTGGATTTTTATGGAACCTTGTCCTTCAAGCTCGGCAACTTCGAAGGGGTGATTACGGTCCTTTTTATCTTTTTTAGACTAGAGGCATAGGCCTGTCTGTGTATTATAGCCCTCTCAGTAGGAGAGCTATACAGCCAGCCGTTTTTACGAGCGACAATTGCTAACGAACAACAACACGTTTTGCACTGGTACACCTTCGAATTCGTGGTAATACACATTTATATATATCAAGGCCAGACGGGCCAGAAACGGTGTGCAATTCCACCTGTTCTTCGTGTCGGAAACAAAATCTTAGACACGGAGCTCGAGTGTGTAAGAAGTATCGCCGTGGCCTAGTTAAATCATCTTCGAAGTGTGTCCACCTTCGAAGTGTGTCCACCTTCGAAGTCGTGGTAATAAAAGAAAGAACCATTCATGTCAAGGCCAGACAAGGCCAGAAACGGCGTGCAGTTGTACGGGTGTTAATATCACAACCTTGGTAAAAAAGCTACAGTGTCGTGGGAATCGCAATCGTATCATTTGCCAGATAGATTCCACCAGTTCTTCGTATCGGAAACAAAATCTTACGAAGCTAGTATCGCCGTGACCCAGTGAAATCATCATCGAAGTGTGTACACCTTCGAAGTCGTGGTGATAAAAAGAAACATTCATGTCAAGGCCAGACAAGGCCAGAAACGGTGTGCAGTTGTACAGGTATCAATATCATTTGCCAGTGGGACCTGCGACGTGGGTCTCGACTGCCTCATGACTTTTGACTGAAGAGCAGTACGCTAAGTTTCGATCATGAGGAGATGCATGAATGAATCTGCGAAATCTACAAGCTGTCAGCATCGCTTGCTACAGTGAAACGCTGCATCGTATTCTGATAAATGAATCTATAATGCGTTACACTAAGCTGTTACACCATACAAGATTATTCGAGTCTGAATGTTGGCAGATCTTTGATTAACTTCTTTTCATTGACGGCATCATTAACTTGTTGCACACTAGAATCGATTGTACCACCAAGTTTTGATCCTGCTTCCTTGGCAGAGTCAGGCAACGCGTCGTCCGTGTTGCTGTTGACTGCCTCCTTCTTTTCCTTGATGTCTTATATCGCGGGCACTGTTCATTTACGTCTCGGCATTGTCGACAGCATTATCGAGCATACTTCCAGGGGTTTTATCTTGATTAGGAGCCATGATTTCTTTTCTTTTCGTGTTTTCTTTTCACTGAAATGTTTTGTAACATCCAATGTTGGAAATTGTGAGATGCATTTGCAATGATATGATGACTAATAATAGATGATTGATCGATTCATACGCACTTTTTCTGATTTGTCAGACGCGGAAGCGCAAGAAGTATAGATGTATCTCATGACTTTATTATGAGTATGTACTCTACTGTATTCTGTAGTGATTTGAGAAGATAAAACCCCAGCGTGATGATGTCCTGAACTATAGTCGATGACTTTTTGTCCAATAGTGATCTATTCAGCAAATCCAGTTCGTCTTTAAGCCAATGCACACATCGATTTGGCACAGCAGACTTTGCCAGCACCGTCTACTTATCGAGATGCCCATGATGATATCATTTGACGCTGACGCCATCGTTGTGAGCGCACTAGTGTCCTAGAGCTTTGTCCTTGTGTTGCTGGCTTTAGCCATAGTATCGTCATGAATCAATCTGCTACATATACCAGCTTTAAAAGCATCAGTGTGGCCCGCAAACTACGACAGTAAAACAGTGCAAAGTGCTATTTTATAAAATTACGCAGTCGAACATTGTTCGAATCTGAATTTTCGGCGGCTGTCTCGACTACTTCTTTTCATTGTCGCCGCTGATGGCATGTTTCACTTTTTCCACACCCGAATCAATCAAACCACCAAGGTTTGATCCGGCTTCTTTCGCAGAGTGGGGGATCGCATCTCCGATCTTTTCTGTGATGGTTTTCTCTGCTTCCTTCTGTTCCTCAGTCTTGGTGGCTTCGTCGACCTGGGCGCGCACATGGTCCATTCCTCCCTTAGTACTCTCAATGGCATTGTCGAGCATACTTCCAGGGGGGTTGTCTTGATTCATAGGAGCCATGATTTCGTTTCTAAAATTGCTGCAGTCTTTTAGTATCTAATGATTTTGAATTGTGAGATATATTGATAGTAGTAATCTATAAGGAGTGAATGCGTTTGCGCCCTTATTCTTCGAATTCTGAGACACGAAGCTCATGCTGCGGGCTCAACTTGACTCACGACCGTTTCTGGCCTCGACATAAATGTTTATCATTACCACGACTTCGAAGGTGTACCCACTTCGATGATGTTTTTACTGGGTCACGGCGATTTCGTGTGTCTAAGATTTTTCTCTGACACGAATCTTCTTGTCATCTATCCTATTGAACTTTCGATCAATATTGTTCAGCAACTCCAGCTAGTCGTTGCACCCATGTCAGCAGTTTATCACCCTTGCCAGCATCTTGTATTTTAGGATGATCATGGAATATCATTTTTGACGCTGCTTTATAGTGGTCATCTGGAGGACACATAGCAAACAGGATGAATGGACGATGTGCCTTCTTGCAGCATCACTGGGGTGCGAGAGATATTCTTACTTTACGTTTGTACATTGGAACTTGAATGTTTGGCAGATGCTTAGCTTACTTCTTTTTGTGGCTTCCTTGACCTTCTCGCGCACTTCTGTCATTTTGTCAGTACTCCTGTCAATGGTGGTTTCTGGAGGTTAAAATCATTACGTTATTAGAGAGTACGTGCTATAGTTGATAGTGAAGATTATTTAAGTCTCAAGAAAGTTCGTCAGATATTTGATTTACACTTTGCACTGTCATCGGGCCTGATGATGGTATTCATAACCTTTTGCACAACCGAATCGATCATACCGCCAAGTGTTGATCCGGCTTCCTTCGCAGATTCACGAATCTTTTCAGAGGTACTCCTTTCCTTGGTGGCATCCTTAACGTATTGCACACCCAAATCGATCGCATCACCAACTTGCGATCCCGCTTCCTCAGTAGACTTGGGTGACGAGTCAACCGTCTTTTCAGTGTTGCCACTGACGGCTTCCTTCATATCCCCAGCGGCTTCGATGACCTTCTCGCGTAGATTGTCCATTCCTGTCTTGGTATTGTCACCCATCTTTTCAGTTTTGCTGTAGAATGCTTCCTTCATATCATCAGTAGCATCGGTGACCTTCTCGCGCATACTGCTCATTCCTGTCTTGGCATTGTCAACAGTATCATCGAACATACTTCCAGGGGTTTCATCGTCAGCAGCCATGATTTCGATTCCTTGGCTGGAACGAACGAAAAGGAAAATTGAAATGGCAATAGCATAAAGGGGATTCATTTTGATTTTGGTTTGTGATATGATGTGTAATAGATTGACTGTTTTCTGGTTTCTGTAGTGTTTTGTATTATCCGATGATTTGAAATTGTGAGATACCGGTATATTTCCTGATCGGTTCATATATCTACAGGTATTCTTCGTGTCTCAAGACACGAAGCTAAAGCGGGACTTATTTTAGACTCACTCACTCACGACTGAAAAAGTGTTCCTGCTGATGCTTGATGCTTCAGGTAACACTGTAGTGATCGAAAACTGCAACATACCCTGATAAATGATTCTAGCAATGTGTTACACTACGTTGTTACACAATCAAAGATTGTTCCGAGCTGAACTAATGTAGGTATGTGGTGGGTTGTGGTGTGAAGCTGGTCCTGCGAAGCATGCGATCCAAAGGACCAGTCTCCGATATCCCGCTTCGCGGGATATCGGAGACTTGCTCGCCTACTGGATGGATGAAATTTTCATCCGTCCAAGGCCTATCAGGGATGTGGTGGGAGGGAAATACAAAGAAATAACCTTATGTTTCGTGATGCATAATATAATACTCGCACATAAGTTAACTGATCGGACTTTTGGTTGCTGAGCAATTGAAATGCTTTTTGTGGACGGCCGTCCGACCGTCGTCAGAAAGATGATGGAATCCAATGATTCGATCTTATTCCTTGAAGGCCGCCCAATTATAAAGGACTTTTTTTAAAAATAAAAGGCATATCATATTAATAACAGGGATGTGGTGGAAGGGAATTAAAGACATAACCGCATATTTCTTGATGTACTATATACTCGCAAACAAGCTCGATGAACTGATCGGATTTCGCCCCTGAGCAATGCTGTATTTCGACGGTCGTCCGACGAATTCTCGGTTTGCCTTGCAGCTTTTCGTAGTATTTAAAAAGTTTGTCCAGAGAGATTTCTAACCTCTTTCAAGAGCTCTTCGGTCATCTTGCAGTCGCCATAATAATGACAATTGGAATATTGCAATAGAGCAAGTGATAGAAATGGATACAATATCTGAGAGCGGTAAGACTTGATTTATCTTCAGCAATTGTAGCAAATGATCATTTGAGTGTCAGTGTCATGTCGTATGAAGGTGGTGGGACGGTTCTTCCCGATCAACAACCAAGCACAGAAACAATCGATCAAGCTTTTCTGTTGCAACAGGTGGACTTCTCCGTCAGTCTTCCATCTATTCATCAAGAGAAAGGTACCGACAGACAATGGCAGAATTCTGGAAGCGCAACTACAATGAGTTCCGCAAGGCATGCTAACGATGCTGTGCCAGCAAGCAGTGGTGCCACATCGCTATCGTGTCTAACCATGGAAGAAAACGTGACGATCGGTTTCTCGACAGAGGAGTCGGGTGACCTTGTCATGAAGGACACCGATACCTTTTGCCAAGCCATGGCAAAGTATGATGCCATGTTGAGGAATCAGGTGGTGTACCGGGGTCTACCCAAGCATCCGGACACGACAGAAATTTACATCAAGAAAGGACGTCTCTTCTGGAGGAATGGAAAATGTGCCGAAGCAGTTGAAATGTATGAAAAAGTTCTTGAGATTAACAAGTTGGTAACGCCTGGGGTTGATCCCTCGTGGGTCTCGGGAGCGTATTGTCACATGGCAGAGAACTTGGAATTTCGAGGAAAGGCTATGAAATTGCATAGGAAGCTGTTTGAGTTTCAACTGTCGACTGCTGGTGAGGACAGCGTAGACACAGCGAATGCATACGACAGAATGGGGCACGTTCTTCAATCGTTTGACAAAATCGACGAAGCACTCGAATGGTATACGCAGGCACTGAAGATCCGATTGAAGACTGCTGTTGACGACTTGGATTTGGCAGATGCCTACGAGAGCATGGCGAAAAAACTTGGTGGCTGGCAGTCCCGGAAAGTAGGCAGAGACGAAGATGCGCTTAAAATGTGGGAGAAAGCACTTGAAATTCGATTGCAGATTTTGGGAAACAATAATGAAGCTGTAGCCCATTCCTACGAAGAAATGGCTGACATAATTAGAAACCGCATTGTTTATGACCGCACGGGAAATGGCGAAGAAGAAGCCAAAATGCGTAGCAAGGCGCGAGAGATTCGATTGAAAATTGCCGAGCGTGACAATCCAGCCGCGGCAGATGCTCTCGAGAAGATGGCTCGTTCTCTTCTAGATGGGTGGGAAGAACGGGAAGCAACCAAAATGTACATGAAAGCGATTTCAGTTCGAAAAAGGATTTCTGGAGAAGATCATGAAGCTACAATAGACGCCTACGAGAGAACAGCAGATGCTCTGAAATACAATCATTGGTTCAAGCACGACAAATCAGTCGAATTGCGTCGCAAGGTACTGGATTTTCGATTGATGACAGTTGGGCCTGAACATCCAGATACAGCCAGGGCCTACAAGAATACAGCAGTAGCTCTTATTGCGATCAGAGGCAACGAAGATGAAGCAGTCAGGATGTATGAAAGAGCGATTGAGATATACATGCTTGCCGCTGAGGGTGATGCCTCTTCGATTCGATATGCCTTTAGGGGAATCGCAGATATCCTGACGAGTCAAAGGAAATACAAAGAAGCAATTGCAATGCACAAAAAGGCGATGGATTTTCAATTGAAAACCGTTGACCACGACCATCTAGATATGGCAGAGACCTACGGAAAATATGCTGATGCTCTCCTACGGGTTAAAGGCAAAGAACATGAAGCGGTCGAAATGTGCAGAAAGTCGATGCGAATTCGGTTGGAGGAAAGCGTGTTTGATGATCCAATTCTGAGAAAAGACTACGAGAGACTGGGAGATTGTCTTCGACGGCTTGGGGGCAAGGAGGGCGAAGTAGTTGAAATGTACCGGAAGTCCCTGGACCTGGTACTGCTTGAAGAAGGAAATTTTGGTGAAAAAGCAAAAGCCTGCCTCCAACTGGCAACTGCACTTGAGAAGATTGACGGCAAAAGAGACGAAGCAATCGAAATGTATCGGAAGGCCATGGAGATGAGCTTACAGGTTGAAGGACATCTTGATTCAAAAGCAATAGCCTACGGCGAATTGGCATCTGCACTTGAAAAGGTTGGCGGCAAATGGGACGAGGCACTCGACTTGTATCGGAAGGCGCTTAAGGTGCTATTGAAGCACAAGGAACAAGGGAATTGTGGGTATGCGGTGAGCAAAGTGGAGAAGAGATTGATTTTCTCTATACAACGTCTTGAAGGTAGCAACATAATCGATCGGTGTTGGAAGTTTTGTTGCAGAAAGTGGGACAAGATGACCCATCCACTCCTGATGGTTTTAGAACAAGCTCTCCAGGGCGGGGAAATCGGTATAGTGGGTTGATCCGGCAGCGGTACCGGTACTTGCACAGGATGAAAATAAAAGGGCCTGCTGCTATGCGATGTCTTGAAGAAGCCTTCGACGACAATGCCGCATTGGGAAGTATTGCTGTTATGGAGTGAGTCCAACCGTTTGAAGATGCTCGGAAAGGTCACTGTTACTGTCTCAAGCAAGGAGACATTGCAGGAGTTGAGAATTCACCATTATCCACACTTAGCAATTGCAGGACTAATAATTATTCCGAACTATATTTGACACTTTCAACTTATTATACAACTTACAGTTTTATCGCGCTCGATCGTGATATTACAACTCGGCCATTGTAGTTCAATTCTTCAGCCCATATGTTTAGGACAACAATTCAGCTTGACGTTGCTCTTTCCAAACACTCGGAAACCAATAAAATGATACACCATGATACTTGTCTTCCCAGGCCATTCCTTCCGAAAGCAATAGTTTCATGACTCGATCCGCCCGTTCCTGATTCCAGCCCAACTGTGTAGCAATGTCATCAGTAGTAATACAACCTTCTCCACTTTCCGCCAGTGAAAATACTTGGACATGATCCGAATCCAGTTCCGTGGGCACCGAAACAATCATGGAAGTGGTTCCAATCTCCATGATTCGAAATCCTCCACCCAGAGACTTCAATTTGTTAACGGCAATGGGGATGTCACCCTTGTGCACCTTTTTCTTCTTGTTGCGACTCAATATCTCTTGGATTTCCGAAACGGCAATAATGCCACCATTCTTGGACCGGGTGGCAAAGCAGACTTCGGCAATTTTGACGGCGAGTTCGAAATAATAGTCTCCCATGCCAACTCCCAATGTCTTGGACCAAAAGGACCTCCGCGACACTAACGGGTCGACACCGAGAGGAGCACACATTTGCTATTATTTGATATTGTTGTTTGAAGGTCAGATTAGATGAACGCATAAGAACAAAGAATAAATCGAGGCACAGCATCAGTCATCTTTGTTGCTTACCAAAAATTGCTGCCGAAAGGCCGGATCGTCTTGAATTTCCGTTTGATGGTCTTTGGCAAACTCTTGCAGTTTGACTCGTAATTTTTCCACGGTATCCAATGCCGATTGCAGCGAAGTGGCCTTCATTTCATCCGCCTTTTTGGCAAACTGCTTCTTGGCAGCACCACTTCGGCCCACTCCCACTCCTCTGCGACGATGGGACATGCTTGTTTTATTGATTCGGTAAAAGACTGGTTTGAAAATGATGATGATCAAAACTTATTACGAGTTTTCAATTTTCAAGGCAATAAACACTATCAAAGTACCAATAGGCTCCGTACACGATAGACATGGGTGATGCAATGTGTTACGCCTCATCTTTTTTCACCTGCAGTAGATTCTGACCTGACTGCCTAGGGGAGTTTGCATCTCTATTCTATTCCAGTAGTCAAAATAGGAATACACAAATTGTTACTTCTCAAAGCATTTCCGATTTCAATAGTACATTGGTCACAACGAACGATCATCATAGTACCACCACCATTCCTCATCTATCAGCCACCTCACTTCATGGCTCGTACTGGATCCGTCGTCTTTTGGTCTTTCGATCCTGATCATGGTATTCGGAACGTCTCTCCACCAGCCATGGATATCGGCAAAGGAGTAGCCAGACAACTTCCGTCTTTCCTTGGCCAGCGGCGTGATACAATGGGGTCGTTTCCAAATTTGGTTTCCTTTCTATTGCTGCACCGCGATCCAACAACAGCCGAGCCACCTCCACAAAACCGCTATAACACGCCTGATCCAATGGCGTAAGTCCAAAAGAGTCTGTTGCTTCCATATCCACACCTCCATCCAAAAGCATTTGGGCGGCCTCCAGTCGACCCTGACTTGCAGCAAGATGCAATGGTGTTTGTTTCAATTCATTCCGTGCTTCCAAGTTGGCTCGATGACTAGGACCCAGAAATAGTTGTAGAACCTTTACGTGACCATGGAATGCAGCATTGTGTCAGGGTGTGCAGTCAAATCTGTCCCGAGCTTCCAAATTGGCATGATGATCCAGAAATGCCTGAGCCACTCTTTCATCACTCGTATCATGCAATGGGGTTGCATCGTCTGCTCCACACGTTGTCTCAGTATTGGCACCTTGACGCAATAAAAATTTAACCACTTCGGCTTGCCCTTTTTTCGATGCTTGATGCAACGGGGTTGATTCATCTGCTCCGGTTGTTTCGATATCCATACCGTGGTCTAATATGAAGAGTCGCACCAGATCGACATGCCCATTGTTGCACGCGTGATGCAATGCAGTATTGTCGTCATACCTCGCCAGGAAATTGGCATTGAAATGCAACAATAGCTCAGCCACTGCTCTTTCCCTGACAATACACGCAATGTACAACGGTGTGGATCCTCTGATTCTACATTCGCACCTCCATCCAACAGCACGCGAAAAGTACCAACAATACCACGCATACGTGATACGTGCAATGGTGAAAAACCAGTAGAAGGGATCTGTGACTCTATATCCGCATGGTGGTCCAACAAAAATTGCGTAGTCTCATCATCACCAAAACCGCTGGCAACATGCAATGGTGTCATACCATTTTCCTCCCTCTCTTCTATGGATTCCCCATTATCAAGGAGCTCTTCAGAAGAGCCAAGTTGCCGCGGGCCATACTCATTGTTGCCATTCTTCTTCTTTGTCGAGATACTGATACGGACCAGGAACGCCAAGTATATCGTTGTATTATTAGCAATAAAAGAACTTTGGAGAAAGCCCTATCGAAGTACTTGAATAAAACACTATCCAAGTACCGGCAAAGAATTTCGAAAATCTTTGGTGGACCGTGCGAACATCCACATCATCGACATCATCCGTCTTGGTCAGAAACGAAGGGAAATCCTGTACGCCCAAGATTCGTACATACAGGAAAACCCAAATGATACATTCTAGGACCATTACCAGCAGCTTGTGCTGTTTCTTTCTAATCTTGGTCACTGGCCAGCAACATGGAGCTCAAGCGTTCTCCACAGCCACCACAAGATCTTTGGATTCTCGTTTGTCATTTGTCGCTTCATCATCAGCATCAGCATCATCATCATCAGCGATTCAGCACCAGACCACGAAAACAAGAAGATCCACTCAGCTACTGAGCATGTGGAGCAGTGATGATGAAATTGAAGGCATTGATAAATTCAAATCCTGTATTCCCTACATGCTTCCTTTATTGGATGGCGAAGGCTTTGGAAAGTTCATTTACGAACGAGTCCCTCCTCTTGGATTCTTGGACAGCTTGTTCATTGGACCCCTCTACGAATCTTATAGTCGCTTTCCCTTTTTTGGAACCTTGATTTTTATTGGACTTACACTGGGGACTCGGGGAAATACCGACATGAGTCGGAACTTACGGTTCAATGCCCAACAAGCGGCTCTGATTGACGTGGCGCTGATAGTGCCAGAACTCATTGGAAGTGGCTTTGATGGAGAAGACATTCCAAGATATCTACAAGAACCTTGTATGAACTTTGTATGGTATTTCTACATGTCCATGGTTTTGTATTCTATTTTCAGTAATCTACAAGGAAAGAAACCAAATAAAATTCCATGGATCAGTGATTATGCAGAAATCATGGTTGGACCATTTTAATTGAATTGAAAGGTTCTCGCTTTGATATTGAAGTTTGGTGGGGTCATCAAGGCAGAAAAAAGTACAAGAGTTGAAATGAATGGAGTGGAGGTTTGATGTTTGATGATCCTGGTCGCACGACACCTCGGCAGTAGTATTCGACCTTGTCAATGCAATCTCGATCCTTGTTGCCTTGGCCACGATACTGTGAGCCTAGGCGCAGCGTTAGAAATCTGTTTTGGGAGTATATGTAAATCAGAGTTAACCGTGATGAATTAATCTCGTAAGAAGAGAATGGTGAATAATTTGATGCAGCAAGCCTCGTCGTCTATAGTATCCAATACTGCCAGAGCTGCGATTGAAGTCTAAATAAGGCCTTGACTCAATCATGCCGCAATCAACCTATCTGTCAAACTATTCCCGTTTCCTTCCCTTTCCAGCTTTCAGCTCCTGAGGGTCCTGCATGCAAACAAGATCGAGACCCTGTCTATTGTTGGCTGTATTCACACCAATTCAGGTTGGAGGATTGCCTGATTTGCCTTGGATGCGAAGGTTTTTGGATTTTCATTGTGGTTGCCATCGATTTCCTAGCTTATAGATACATATATGTTCTGGTGGCTCATCGACTTTGCTCGGCACCCATCAGGCAAGTGGCGCTTCAAACGGATTGATGAGGTGGCTACGGACTTTGACCTTTTGGTGGTGGACCCTGAAGGCAAGACTGTGGTTCTCTCCCGCCTCCAGCTGGACAAATGTGAACAGAATCTTGGCGTTCAGATGTCTCCCAAATTGAACCCAAAGGCACAACATGACGTCTTGGTCGCTTCGGCCAAGTCGTGGGCAAACCAGATTGCCTCTGGTCACCTTCTTCCTTATGATGTCTTTCCGCTCCTCAAGACCACAATCCTGAAGACCCTGGGGTACCCAATGGCACTGACTCGTCTGTCAACGGCGCAATGGGGAAAAGATCTTTGCCCCCGTTCTGTGGGTTTCCCTTCCCAAGGCCAAGGTCTGTCACAACTTTCCTTGGGTCCTGGTGTATGGTCCCATGGCGTACCAGGGCCTTTGTATCAGTCATCCTGCGGGTCTCCAATTGACCAGCCAACTGGAGATGCTGCTTTGTCACCCGGTTAATCGGACCAAGACTTCTATCTTCCTTGAGGCGTGTTATCAATCCCACCTTCTTGAAACGGGGACAGACTACGCGTTGTTCCAACAGGTCTACGACAACACTGCCATCTTGGCACTGATTCTTGGTTAAAACGGGTTTGGAAGTCGATGGAGGACCACGACGTGCATGTCGAGTCCGACTCTTCCCAGCTTCCGCTCCACCATGAGAATGATCAGCTCCTCATGTTGGTGTTCATTGAGGCCAAAGGGGATCAGGAGGACTTGCTTTGGCTGAACTGGTGCCACTTGTATCTGGAGGTCTCTACCGTCACCAACATTGTGAGTGCCGATGGAACCACCATCCAGTACTCTCACTAGTTTGGAGGGGGCAGAAGTATAAAAGAGACTTGATCCAGTGGCCCCGATCTGAACAACCCGCCGAGCGGCACTGGAAGCTGTGGCGCGAGACCCTAACTCAAACCCTCCTCCAGGATACATGCAATAGTAGGCGCCTTTGTTCTCCCCTGGGTCTCTGGTCGGATGCTTTCTCCCTTTGGAATTAGCTCTTCTCCCCTTCGGCTGGCGATCTCTTCCACCGTCAATGTCACACCTGGGTTCAACTGGACTGTCTTCCTCCCTCCCGCACTCGCCAACACAAGTTTGTTCTGCCTTGCTCCCCTTCGTTTTGGCTCTTCTCTTTGCCCTCAAGCTGAGATTGTCTTGTCTGGGGTTAGCAATGGCAAAGCGGACTTGGGCCGACAATGAGGACGAACAGGATGATGATCCGCTATCGGTTTATGTGTGCTGGGCTGCCCTTGCTGCCCAAATCTCCGGCACTCTGGGGTGGAGCTGGTGCTAGACAGTCACAAAGACCTGCTTCTTGCGGCCCTTCAGTGTGATATGCTGCGGGTAGTCAGTGACGGCTCCTTCAAGGACAAGGTTGGTACCGCGGCTGCCCAGATTCTCTGCTTCGACGGCCTTGCTGTGATTAGAGTTTGGTGCCGTTGCCCAGGAATGCCTCAGGACCACAGCGCGTACCGCAGTGGGCTCATTGGAATCCTCGCAGGAGTCAAGGTGGTTTCTTGGCTGCATGACTATTTTCCCAAAGAGCACCTCTTCAACTTTCTCCCAATAATGACTGTGGCTTGTGACGGGGAGTCTGCTCTCAACAATGCCTTTGACACTGGGACCTCACGCCCTCAACAGAAGCAGTTTGATCTTCTGTTGGCCATCCGCACCTTGGCCCAGTCAACTCACATCAGCTGGCGGAAACACCATGCCATGTGCCACCAAGATGACCACGGCCCTCTGTCAAACTTGGATTGGTGGGAACTATGCAATGCGGAGTGTGACAGCGCCGCAAAAGCCTTCCTTCGCCGCCTTACAACAAGCCACCCGCCTCTGCCCGCCCTTAATCGTCGATTCGTTTTCTAGCCCTCCTCCTTGCTCACCTCTGGCGTCAAGCAATCCTGACTGGACCCCAATGCCATCATGGAACTTATCACTCTCCCCCCTCTCCCTGCCTACTGGTCCTGAAGGCACCAACTCCAATCTCCAGCCCTGCCTCACGTTGACTGGAACGTACCCTGCGTCATGATGTCGGGTTTGCCCACTGGCCGACAACGCTGGATTACAAATACAAAGCACTGTGTCAACATGTGTGGAGTGGGCAAGTTCTGTGAGCAATGGGGTCTTGATGCCCGCAACGAATGCCACAGATGCGGCCAACCTGAAGATACGCTTCATGCCCTGCGATGCTCCTGTCCTTTGGCAGCTGAGGCTTGGTCCGCCAGAGCCCTTCACCTTCAGTCTTGGATGACCGCGGAAATGACGGCCCCCACCATTGCTAATGCAATCCTTCAATTCTTTCAGACCATCAGGGGTCTGGCCATCTCCATTGACCAAGTTGGCAACCACATCCACACTTCCCGCCCCCAGCCTTTGGCTTGCGTCATTCCCAATGCATCATTAGAACCACTGTCTTCTCAAGGGTCTTCTTTCCAAACTCTTGGCGCCCCTCCAGCAGGACCACTTCCACAGCCTCAACAGCCTTTGCACCGGTACCTGGTGGGCGGCTAATTTAGCCGAGCAACTTGTTGCCCTAGGCTTCCATGTGGGAGCACCGTAATCTGGCCCAGCACTCCACAACAACGCCCAGCATCCCTTCCGTCACCGCAATGTCAATACGTCCGGAAATCAACACCATCCACCAAGAGAATCCGTTTTGCTGTGTTAACAGCATCAAGATCCTTGGGCCATATGATGATGCGCCATTTGGGAACAGTTCTCTCTGGTTATTGTTGACCTTTGCCCAAACGTCTCCCAGATGCTGTGCGACAACACCCTTTGTGAGGTTTTCCAACTTGGCCTTGTTCCATGTGACTGGTGGCTCACTCTCATTTGCCGAGAACGCACTATTGGACGTTGATCGGTCATCCAACATTGCGCTCTCCTCCATAAATGTATCCATCAGCACCCGCCACCAGCAAGACCAACTCCCCTCCTTCAGACCTACACACCCATGGCGAGGTGTCCCACTATCACCAATCGGAACGACCCTTGGTCGAGCCAATTGTGGCTTGTCCGACCCCACCCCCTCTCACCTTCACACGCATCCTCACAAAGGTGGTTTGCTACACACAGTTGGAGCTGCCATTCCAGACTATCCGCCCCCCAGCTGCCCCATAAGCAACCACACTCTCACATCCATAAGTGGCACCAAAGCGGTGGTCCACCCTTCAATCCCTGCAGCAAGACTTCTTCCAACACCTTGCCTCCTGATTACTCACCTTCATATTTTCGCCGCCTCAAGTGGCAGGACTGGCAGGACTCTTGTCTAGAGCAACTTCTTTAGTTTGTTACTACAGGATGTGAACCAAAGCTCAAGTGTACATGGCCATGATAGCCGTTACCAGCAATCCCTTTAGCCCTAGTTAAATTGATTAATGACTCAGTTATATACACAAAAACAGCGGGGCCGCTTCTCAGACCAAGATTGTTTTTCCATAGAACAACTTGAAATCAATAAGTAAGTAACCCAACCTTTACCGAAGAGTCTCAGAGAAAATTTTGGATTTATAGACAGGCACTTGAGAGTGCTTACGTGGACCTCATGACTAAGGTCTAGTTCTGTACCCAATCAAAGGAGCTTCTAGAGTCTCAATACCTGGGGCCTGTTCCATGAGCCGATTCAATTTTTCTATGTATCATGTCACAAGCGGACAGCCAAATGAAACGCTTCTCTTCCTGCAGCAGGGGGTGCTTTTTCAAGAGAAGAAAAGAAAAATTGACAGATTCTCCCAGGGACTTGGAGATTGGATCTCCCCAATCTTCTTGTAGTACTAGCAGTGGATGGATCAACATATTGTGTCAAATCATGCCAATCCGCTTGTGCGCATGTTAGACGTTCTGGACAATGATTGGGTACATGCCCTTCATTGTTGCAACGACACCAGAAGTGCAATCCTGGTCGCAGTGCAGTTGTTTGAGCAGTTGCTTGTGAATTGCTCACTCCATCAGTTGCTGATCCTGCAGCAGTCTCCGTTCTTGGAGGAGTTCTTGGATTCAGAATATTCTTCTTTCTGTTATCCGGTGGATGTTTGATCAATGCTTTGGCAACTTGGTCAATCATCTAGGGATATTCATTTCTTTGATCGTACTTGCAAAATTCCATGAAGCATGCTCGGTTTGCTAAATCAATCAGGGATTGAATTGTAGAGGAACGCACTTGTGACTGCCTTGAATGTTTCCAAAGTCTCTGCCTTGTAATCCTCTTGGAGTTTCTTGATTTCAGCTGCAGTGTCATCTAGATCAGTCAGATCCAAGTACCCCTAAGTCTGCCAAAAATCTCAAACGCTTGATCGGCCTGAGCTTTGAACCTTCTTCTATAGCAATTGTTCACAGATCATTTGTTTTGCTTCTGAGTGCAGTTTGTGAAACTCTCTTGAGAGACTCCATAAGTCCAAAGTGTTGCCACTTGGTCTCATCAGTAACAGTTATGAACACTTCAACAACTTTACCTGATCTTCCTGCAGCTCTGTCCAATCAGACTCTGTAGTCAGCTTCTCTCATCATATCTGTAATGAATTGGGTGGTGATAATTGCAGCCACTGCGTACTCAGTCTTCTTGTAGGCCAGTTCTCTTTTGTCCAACCTGTAGTTCTCAGACTTCCATAGATCATCAAGTTGCGCCTGCTTAGTTTTCTTTAACCAATCATCATCGTTCTTGCCCGGTTTGTAGATCATTTGTTTTTCCTCTGAGAGCGGCAAAGTTGATCAATGCAAGACTTTGCACAGTGGTGGTCATGTCTTCAACGTACTCCATACTGTTAGAATAATGCAAAATGTGCTCTATTGTGAGTGCTTTTAGCGCTCAGAACAAACTCTCTGCAATCTAAATTCGTAATCGACTGTACAACACTTTCATGACAATAGTTCTCCTGTGTCTAGGTATACTTTGAGTGAAATTGTTCCTATTTGATTAATGTTTGGCTTGAATTGATGATTCAATCACAAAAGTGA